>JBAKBP010005805.1:45000-117495 GCA_037953745.1 Lithodes maja | reverse complement strand
GATCCAAAAGGAAAGGCAGCAACAACAGGAAATAATTTTATTAGATTTTACTTTCGTTTTGCCTTCAGCTGACTGATACCTTAATATATATCTCTGTGCTATCTAGATTCATCAAGTTAACCACTTGAGGATCAAGATACATAACAATATATATATATATATATATATATATATATACGGCGTGCCCATGTAGCCCCATTGTCTGATATCTTTGTTGGTAGCATTATTGATGAGATGTTTATGTCTATGCTTAAATGAAGATAAGTTGGTGGCATATCGTTTATACATACCATAGCACATTAAAGACTTTAGTAGAATTGTGTAAATTATTATACTAATACTAATAGCGGATATTTTCAACACAACAACCGGTGAAATTTGAGATAGACTCACAAGTGTGCAACATAAGTGTTCTTCTTCAGGAAAGTAACTGAACTCTATTTATTTATAAGGGTCAAAGTGTCTAATATATTAACTCTCTCTCTCTCTCTCACACACACACAGCATAGAGATGTTGGTCTGGGGTAGATAATGGTTACTGATAAGAGAACCTGGCAGATATGACAATGTTTTCAGTTGAAGAGAGCAAAAAAAAAAAAAAAAATGAAGGTATGCGTTACATTTCCCTTCCATTGTTAATTATTCTGTAAATTCCTTCAGACCCTACCCAAGTCCTGTAAAGCTGTAAAGGCTTCACACTGCTTCCATTTACGGTAAACGGACGGAGGGAGCGGAGAATAGAGAGAGACCAGTCATCTTTGGTATCCTTTCCTTCCTCTTTACCTTTCTCTTAGGGTTGCTATCTCTACTAGGATTAAGTCCTGGCCATCTCACAGGGATCGTAAGGTTTGTGTGGCCTGCGTATCTATGCACATCTCTTAAAATTACAAACAAATCCTAAATATTATTTATTATCACAGTGAGTTGTGATGCACTGGTGAGTTTTTGCGAGAACAAAAAGTGGAGCGAGTCCTATGGAATACTGTAGGGAATAAGTGTGTTTTAGGTAAAACCAAAATGACACAAAAATTATAAAACCTACAGTATCACATTTCGTTTAACTTTGTTACCAACTATACTAAATTTAATATAATCATTATGTCATAATCAATGCACCATAATCACGATAACTACAACTATCGTTCACATTTCTACCTATATTCTGATTTTCCTCAGATTGTTTTGTATTTGGTATACAGTATATCTATTTATTTCATTTGATGGATCCTTCTCCTTTTGAAGGGTATATCGTCATTACTTGTGTACTACTACTACTACTAATACTATTAATAATAATAATATGAATAATAATAATAGTTTTTCATTTCGAGTCCTTAACCTAACTTTTACTCTGGCTGCCACAAGAGTTCCTACATACCTATAGAATATGTAAGATGAGGGCAAAGAACCATGTGGATCCACACCTAACCTCCACTGCCCGGAAATTTGTTGACAACAAACTCACCAGCAGGTAGCTGGGATCGAACCCGCACTACCAGAGCCAAGCGACTCAAATACAATGACCCAGTTCGCTTGGCCACTGTGATCACTAAGTTGTATGTGTGTGTATTGATATTATTTGAGTACGCTTGGCCAAATAAGTCATGTCTTCTCTGTCATTATGTTTTGCTTGCTGTGTGCTGTATTAAAGTCTGTCAGATGTTGCATAGGGTGTGTAAAGATAGGAACATGTTTGTATATCTCACTTGAAGCAATGGACTAGTGCTTAACCCGGCATGTGCTCGCCATTGGTTTTTAAAAGTGCCTGCCAAGCTAGCATAATTTGGTTCATTCCCACCTAAAATTATCATTATCCGATAAATATCGTTATTACTTATTCATATGCGCCTATTTTACGTTTAATATGAAGATATTAACCCGTACTATAAAGGCCCCTGCAGTCCCAAGCACTGTGGCCAAAATGGCAAGAGAGAACAACTTTCCACCTCAAGATATGAAGCAATACTGGCTCTCCCACCCTTCAGTGGGTCTAATATAAGCTGAAAAGTGTTGCCATATCGAGAGCAGTGCTCAAACAGTTGTGGTACCAGGTACAGGCTTGTACAGGCAGTTACAAGGAAAGTACATTACTGACGGCGATTCGCCGTCGCTGGGACTGGGGAGTAACTTATCTCCTGATGGTGATTCACCGTCGCTGGTATTGGAGGGGTTAACATGTAACAGAAATAAAACAAGTGGGAATAGTATTTGGGGGTGAAAAAGACAAAATTATTGCCGACCCTCCAGTCATAAGACTGATGTTTCTCTCGTGCTGTCTTTCTATTGCCACGCTCTCTATATGCATCCCAAATGACCTTGAAACCGGGTGGGAGATATTGGTGCGGTATATAAACTGATAAACAAGGGAATAAGAGGAAAGATAGGTGAACATTGATGGGGGGGGGGGAGGGGATGGGGGGGTTGACACATGTGGATGAGTGATAGGAGGTATACAGTAGAGGCCAATTATCTCACTTAATCACATATTCCTTTGTTTTGAGTGCTACAGGGGTATTTTAAAAGTGTTTTCTTTAGGCCTTGGATCTTAAGAGTCCCGTCGCCTTTGCCCAGTAAAACCTGTTAAGAGTCTCCTCGTCGTTCCCGAGTTAAATAGTGTTGATACCAATTATTAAATGAAATATACTTGGTGCCGCGGCATCACTTATTTGGGTAACTGTACCAGTAATTGATTATGTGTTCATGGTGATGTAGTGTAGCCATAGGAGTTACTTAAACTATTTACTAATATTGTTAGTAAATATTATATACACAAATGTTACCAACGAAATATTATAGGGTGCAAAACAGCAGAGCTACAGACCCATGACCAGCGTTGGTGACACAGTAAAGAGTAACACAATAAACTCCATTACCTCAAACCAGCAGAGGGTATTAGTATTCCATTAGTAGCTTTCTACGTCCAATGTTACATCTGTTAGCCTACATTGGATATCACCAAAGGTTATCTTGCTAGGATTGCTTATATATATTACTTGTGTAATTAGTTTGGTCACATTAAGCTATATATATTACATTATATACTTAATAATGTCATAGATAACATGACAATAGTAATCTTTGGGTTACCTAATACAACACATATTTGGGTCCTTGGAAAATATAAGATAAGGTACTCGGTTACAGTTTTAATGGTTCATTTCCAATTGTCTTACCATAAAAAACATAATTAAGCTAAAATACAATAGTTTAAACTTAAGAAATGTTGAGAACATTAAGTGACATTGTCTTACACACACACACACACACACAGATATATATATATATATATATATATATATATATATATATATATATATATATATATATATATCACTTATTCTTCAACAATACAAAAATCAATCCTTCATCTTCTCTCAATATTCTTGGTGTCTCTTTTTCTTCTGCTCTCAGTTGGAAGGACCATATTACCAGTCTTGCTAAGGCAGCGTCCCAGAAGCTGGATGTGCTGAACCGCCTTAGGGGGTTCTTTTCCCCTGCACAGCTTCTTGCTCTGTACAGGGGCATAGTGCGTCCTTGTATTGAGTATTGTTCACATGTGTGGGGAGGTTCCTCTCACATCGCTCTCCTAGACAAAGTTGAAAGGAAGGCCTTTCGTATCATTACTTCCCGTCCACTCACCAACTCTCTGCAATCTCTCTCTCTCCGCTGCAATGTTGCATATCTCTCGCTATTCTATCGCTACTATAATAATCTGTGTTCCTCAGAGCTTTCCCAGTGTATACCACCTCCTTTACGTAGGCCACGTGGTACCCATCTTGCAACTCAATCCCATCCCTACTCTGTGCAACTCTCCAACCCGAGAGTGAAACGTTACTCTCAGTCTTTCTTCTACTCAACAGCTGAGCTCTGGAACTCTCTCCCAGAATCAGTCTTTCCCTCTTCCTATGAATTAAATTGCTTCAAACTCTGTGTGTCCAGGCATTTTGGCTCGAACGTCCCTTGATTTTGGCCCTGTCACTCTTTCAACTATGGGGGAGGCACTGGCTATAGGCAGTTCTGCCTTTTGCCTCCCTCAATCACATAGAAGAACAAAAATATATATATACTGTATATATATATATATATATATATATATATATATATATATATATATATATATATATATATATATATTTTCAGTAGAAATAATGTGGCCAGAAACAAAAAGAACGCCATATTTTCAATTGATTTCCAATGGGCCATTTCACAATATTTTGGACGTAGCGTCCATCTTCAGGTAGAGCACATGATCCTATAAAAATAGAAATCTAATATAAATTACCGATTAAAAGAGGATCCTATTTCAAAGCCATAAAATTACCCTTACAACACAAAAAGAATATAGGCCTAACATGATTTAAACATAAAACGAGAAAGAACAAGACTAAACAAACTAATCCAAATGGAAACACAAACTATTCTATCATTTACTAAGTACACATATAATAAATGATATATAAAAACTATGACCCACCTTACACCCCTCCTCAAGCAAACCGCGAGTAAGACTGAGGATAGGACAAGGAATGTTCACTAAGACAAAACAAATCACTAATCTAAACAATATGAACAACTTTACATAAACGAACAGAGACATGTTAGATAAATTTAACTCAACACATTGTTCTTGTGAAACAACACTACCGTAAGCGAATGTAATCAAAATGAACAAAGCAAGTATGAAGCAATTAACTGTGAAACGCAATTGTTGTTCGTGAGTAATTATACCTTGGAATTTAGTATTGGATTCATTTGTTTGATATATATTTTAAATGAACGGGAGCTACACCCGTGCATCGCAGCTAGGACAAGAGAATTTATAGACAATATTTGAACATAATAGGTCAGGAATGCGATCTTTTAAGTTGAAAGAAGAACCTATTGTGAAATCATAGAATTATACATATACGAGGAAAATCTGGGAGTATTTGGATAGGTGCTTTAACACTCCTCCAGCGGCTAGGTCTGTAACTTCTACTACCTGCCAAGCGGGTAGTTTTACCCTAAACAAGCTTATTTCCGTGCTCTTTTTCATATATATATATATATATATTAGCTCTCTCTCTCTCTCCCCCTCTCTTTATATATATTTGTTTGTTCTATGTGATTGAGGGAGGCAAAAGGCAGAACTGCCTATAGCAAGACTTAGTGTCTCCCCCATAGTTGAAAGAATGACAGGGCCAAAATCAAGGGACGTTTGAGCCAAAATGCCTGGACACACAGAGTTTGAAGCAATTTAAGTCATAGGAAGAGGGAGAGACTGGTTCTGGGAGAGAGTTCCAGAGCTCAGCTGTTGAGTAGAAGAAAGACCGAGAGTAACGTTTCACTCTCGGGTTGGAGAGTTGCACAGAGTAGGGGTGGGATTGAGTTGCAAGACGGGTACCAGGTGCCCTACGTAAAGGAGGTGGTATACACTGGGAAAGCTCTGAGGAACACTGATTATTATAGTAGCGATAGAATAGCGAGAGAGATGCAACATTGCGGCGGAGAGAGAGAGATTGCAGAGAGTTGGTGAGTGGACGGGAGATAGTGATACGAAAGGCCTTCATTTCAACTTTGTCTAGGAGAGCAGTGTGAGAGCGGTGTGTATATATATATATATATATATGCACCACATTTATATTCCTACAGTCCATTTTTATTATTCACATCATTTCTAGCCGTGACTCCATTTCCTCACTCCATTTCGTATCATTGTCTCATTTTCGCACAAGGCTCGTATATAGTCCACCACCACCACCACCTCTCTCTCTCTCTCTCCAAAATGAGAATGCATATTCACAAGATTGTGGGTGCACTAATTCAAACATATAAAGTAGGAGACGTACTACTAAAATACATTGATACACAGACCTTGTGGTCCCACCAAGGTGGTTGTACGGCATTGTTGAAAGAGAAGGAGAGAGAGTGAGAGATATAAGGTTTCTGATAGAGAATACTCTGTGTGGGTTAATGTATTTCCTGATGTAGGAGGGATGCCACATTTCTCATATGACAAAGTAAATATATTGCACATTCAGCTCTGCAAGCCCTCAGTAACAATACACATGCATGATATGATCCAGTTCGTGAATTTAGTGAAGTTGATGCAGTGATTGTCTGTATACCCTTGTTATCTAAACTGGGACATGTTCTCACGCTTTACCAAGTTAATAATGTTTTGCTTCAAGTTATTATTGGTTTCGTTATAGGCACGCTTACAAATGCTTACAATATGTTTGAATCATGTTAAATATGCTTTCAAATGTGCCACAGGGGATCAATGAGTCAATTCAAAAGCTTGTATTTGCTTAACGATGTCATCCAAGATCAACAGATAAAACAATAAGGCACTTGAGAAACAATGGTGGGTTATTGAATATTGTTGGCGGCAACTCCTACCAATTTCTTGCCATCAATCAGATGAACAAATGTCGGACATGAATCTCACAGATTTGTCTTCAAGAATCTGATATAACCTCTCGCCCCGTTAATAACTTGATATTAGCTTTCATTGAACGATATTTTGCAGTTTAAGGAAGGACCTCTAAGAATCTAATTGGTTAAAGCCAACCCAAGTATGCCTCTGACTCCCATAGATCCTTCCTATACAGAATAAAATCGTCCAAATATAGCCAAAATATACTGCTAAAATGCATCATAAATCTCAAGGGGATAAGATGAACTGAATTTTGGCAACATTCTGGATGTTCTATAGCACGATCTTTGACCATCATTAATTATAACACAACAACCATCTGATAAGTACCACACCCACAATCACCATCATACTCCACACAATTACTACACAATTACCAACACCACAACAACCAATACAACCACTATCAACACTATAATAACTAAAGACCGGATTTTGCCATAAATGCCATAAGTGCCTTTTTGTACCTTTGTTGGTGATTTCATCACTATAATGCCTTTTTTACCGATTTAGTGTTTATTATGCCTATGTTGTGTTTTTCAGAGCCTTTTTGTGCCTTTTTTTGGGGGGTGATTTTATCACTATAATACCTTGTTTACCTTTTTTTGTTTTTCAGTGTAAACTATTTGTGCTTGTTGCTGCCGCCAGATGGCAACCTGGCCCAAGTTGCCCTCTCTCCGACAGACAGCACAATTTAGCGCCTGACAATTTGAAAAAAATGCTTGTAATTATGTGCAATCAGTGAATAATGTAGCAAGTGTTACGACCGGGCACTCAGGTACACTAGGGCTCTTACACAGGACTCGAATATGGCTCGCTGCCACAACGGAAACACACGATCCCAACCCAAGAGTACTGCCAGCCGAACAAAAAACGCCACTACCCTCCAGAGATCTATCTGCTATAACGGGGTATACAAGAACTCGGTACTAGCGTTTCACACAACAGACTAATAATCACGACGGGAGTTATCTAGTCTGGTCAACAATCAAACAAAGAAGAAAGTACTACAACACTAAAGAATAGTGTTGGCCGAAGCCGAAGTAATCCACCCTTGAACTAAGAACTTAAGAAGTCCTCCACCCTCTACTTCGGATCGGCACTATTACGTTACGTTAAACAATAGTCCTCGAGCATCAAGCAAGGAATCTTCTGATAAGTTAGATGCTTCTCGAATACTCATAAGAAGTAAGTATCGGATTTTGAACAGCAATTTAATGAATAACTCACTGGTAATTAAAGGCTTTAAATTGACATAAGAAGAATTATAAGGATAGGCAATAGGAAATGGCAAACACTAAGAAGAAGTACTCCGACAATGCACTGGCAATAGCCTACTAAGATTGTGCTCGTGGGCCACTAATCTCTAAAGTAGCTAAGCGTGCCACACATGAAATCAATAGTGCATAAACAATAATATACATAAGGAGAAGCTTCAATACTATACTGTATCTGCTGGTCGAGCAAAGTCTAGCTGGGATATCTAAGGTTAAGAGACAATGGCTGAGCAAGCGGCTCGTAGCCTAGCGAGGTCCTTAAGACTGTGCGGCCAAATTACGGTAATTGACGGGATGCTCTCTTGAGAGATCCAGATCACTAGTATCTGGTTCTCTCCTGGCGATCCTCTCAAAGTCAAGCAAATGAGATAGCACAGTGTTGGGTGGCAGAGGCAAACGCCCTCACTCGCAACACAGTGCTAAACTCTCACGGTACACAGTCAGAAAGACCACCTAGGCGTTCCACGTCTCCGTTGCAATTGTACTGGTTCAACCACAACCTAGCACTCATAGGAAATCACAACTCGAGGAACCCTATCCCAGTCTAGCATTACCTAAACCAGCAGAAAACAGGAACATGAATAATCGTACACAGGGAAATGCATATACGAGTGCAACAAACATCAATCAATCCTATTCTAGTTAACCCTTCCAAAAATAGGCTTTCTAACAGGCATATATCTCGTGAGAACTCAAGCGATAATACTTTGGCTGACTAGCTCTGCACCAAAGGGATCATGGAGGTTAAACAGGGACGAGAAGAGAAGAAGATAGGCTGTTCAGAGAGTAGAGAAAGTTCACATCAGTCGGAAGAATATGGATAGTTGCAAGGGATATGAGAAGTCGCTCTGCCTGATGAGTTCTGAATCCTGGTGGCACGAACCTCTCTTTTTATACTCGGCCCTCTAGCGGCATATCTCAAACTACTTAAGGACCGCCCACTGGCAATCATGACGTCATATTCTCTCTCAATCTGGGATCGACAAAGGATTTCCCACGCGCTTGATGAGGGAGGAGGGAGGAGGGAGGAGGGAGTGAGGCCTACACACCTCGTGGCGCGCTCACTGGCCGGCGTTACATAACTCTCTCTCTCATCATCATATATAAGTCCCACACACAATACATATATACAATGATATAAAATAGAACTCGTTGACTTAGAAGAAAACAAAATACATAATTATAATACTTATAGTACAACGGTTCACATAAACTGAGTTAGGAAACTCTACACAGACTACAGCCAAAGTTCCTGCCCTGACGATCCTAGCGAGAGTGGGGCCTGACTGAGCGTTCTGTACAGCATGCTCATACTCGGCATGCGTCACACAAGTGTATCAATGACAATGTTACTTTGGTAATGTTTACCCTTTTTACCCTATTATTGCTTGATTTTAGCATTTTCACTATATATTAAAACAGAAAATAAATGCCTTTGTAATGCCTTATTCATCAATACATGCCTTTTTTAAGCCTTTTTCATCATTTATAAATGCCTTTTTGCCTGCCTATTTTAGTGTTTTTTGTTGCCATAACTTCCGGTCTTTAATAATAACAATCACCTAAGCTATCACTATCACCATCACCACAACTCTCAGTGCAACCACAACAACCCTCATCCAAACTACCACAACAACAACCATTCACCAGCCACACACAAGCCGGCAATGATTCGTAGTCATTTGGAACTAAAACCATTAATCGATTATGCTATTGGTACACGCGAATAGAGCCCGATTTTGTGTCCTTCTGAGTCTGCTTGAAAATTGATTGTGATAGTATACTATATGTACGGTGCCGCGGTGCGATTGTGATAGTATACTATATGTACGGTGCCGCGGTGCGATTGTGATAGTATACTATATGTACGGTGCCGCGGTGCGATTGTGATAGTATACTATATGTACGGTGCCGCGGTGCGATTGTGATAGTATACTATATGTACGGTGCCGCGGTGCGATTGTGATAGTATACTATATGTACGGTGCCGCGGTGCGATTGTGATAGTATACTATATGTACGGTGCCGCGGTGCGATTGTGATAGTATACTATATGTACGGTGCCGCGGTGCGATTGTGATAGTATACTATATGTACGGTGCCGCGGTGCGATTGTGATAGTATACTATATGTACGGTGCCGCGGTGCGATTGTGATAGTATACTATATGTACGGTGCCGCGGTGCGATTGTGATAGTATACTATATGTACGGTGCCGCGGTGCGATTGTGATAGTATACTATATGTACGGTGCCGCGGTGCGATTGTGATAGTATACTATATGTACGGTGCCGCGGTGCGATTGTGATAGTATACTATATGTACGGTGCCGCGGTGCGATTGTGATAGTATACTATATGTACGGTGCCGCGGTGCGATTGTGATAGTATACTATATGTACGGTGCCGCGGTGCGATTGTGATAGTATACTATATGTACGGTGCCGCGGTGCGATTGTGATAGTATACTATATGTACGGTGCCGCGGTGCGATTGTGATAGTATACTATATGTACGGTGCCGCGGTGCGATTGTGATAGTATACTATATGTACGGTGCCGCGGTGCGATTGTGATAGTATACTATATGTACGGTGCCGCGGTGCGATTGTGATAGTATACTATATGTACGGTGCCGCGGTGCGATTGTGATAGTATACTATATGTACGGTGCCGCGGTGCGATTGTGATAGTATACTATATGTACGGTGCCGCGGTGCGATTGTGATAGTATACTATATGTACGGTGCCGCGGTGCGATTGTGATAGTATACTATATGTACGGTGCCGCGGTGCGATTGTGATAGTATACTATATGTACGGTGCCGCGGTGCGATTGTGATAGTATACTATATGTACGGTGCCGCGGTGCGATTGTGATAGTATACTATATGTACGGTGCCGCGGTGCGATTGTGATAGTATACTATATGTACGGTGCCGCGGTGCGATTGTGATAGTATACTATATGTACGGTGCCGCGGTGCGATTGTGATAGTATACTATATGTACGGTGCCGCGGTGCGATTGTGATAGTATACTATATGTACGGTGCCGCGGTGCGATTGTGGAACTCCTGAATATTGGATTATATTGTATTTATTTATTTTAATTTTGTAATATTCCAACAATTCCCTCTCGGGCATAGGCTGAGAGCCTGTGCATCCAACCTCTCAACACGGTGAAGACTGTGAGGCCTTGTTCCAGCCTAGGGAGTGAGACATGTGAAGCACTTAGAGCTCCACTCACGGCTCGAAGCAACCCCATCTCTGGAGCCACTTTGCCTTCACGCTTCACTATCTCACCCCCCTGACTCGGACACAAGAAAGACTGGGAATATCATTTCACTCTCAGTTTAGAAAGCTGGACAGAATTTGGGTGGGTGTGTCTCGAAAGACGGGTGCACCCCATTTTCCGTAAGGGAGGAGGTATACACTGAGAAAATTCTGATGAACACTGATAATTGTAACAGCGGTAGAAAAGTCAGAGAGATGCATAATTGTGGCGTGTAGAGAGCGGTTGTAGGGAAATAGTAAGAGGAAGTGAGTTGATAAGACGAAATGCTTTTGAATAATTATACTCCTTTGAAAAGTGCGGTATGGGTGGAATCTCCCCACACATGCAAACAATACTTGACACATGACCGCACTGAGCCCCTATACAGAGCAAGAAGCTGTGTGGGGATGAAGAGCCCATGGAGACAGTTGAGCACACCTAACTTCTGAAAAGATGTTTTTAATAAAAGTGGTAATATAAACTTTCCAAGAAAGGTCAGGAGAAAATGAAACGCCAATAATACTGGGAGAAGATGAAGGATTGATGTGTATGTATTTGAAGAGTAAGAGAATGTTGTGTAGAAAATTGTGAAGAGTAGATAGAAAGATAAATTGGGTTTAAGAGCATTGAAAGTACCAAGATTGTATCTGCCCCAATCAGATAGGCATGCTATAGCCTCTTCATGTGAATCTTGGAGAGATTACAAGCTGAGCCGTTGTGGAAAACTAGTAGAATAGTGCAAGGTGTAGAATCATCAGTATGTGAGTGGATAGGACAAGAGATACAGTTGAGAAGATAATTAATATATGTATGTATATGTTCAGGCACATACCCCGTGGCTGGGGATGGCCGACTCCAGACAGATACCGAGCAGAAACAACATTTAAAGTTCTAATTCTTAGGGACAGGGACTGCTTTCGCATTCCCTCGCTCCTTGCTTTGTCTCTTCCAGTAAGTGATTGTTGAGAGGGTAGGAGTATTCCTAGCCTGGAGACAGGACAGAACCCTGAGGAACACCGGAGTTCATAGGTTGAGTAAGTGAGCAATGACCTTCCATAACAGCAGCTATGTAATGGCCAGAAAGAAAATTAGAGATACAGGCACCGATGGAGGGATTTAAATTGAAGGAGAATAGTTTAGAAATTAAAGATATGTGCCAGACTCTATGGAAGGTTTTCGATATGTATAGCGTATTAGAGAAGGTCTCACTGAAGTCCCGAAAGGAGGATGACTAAGAGTTAGTAAGTTAAGAAAGATCACCAGTAGAGCGGCACTTAAGGAATCCATACTGGCGATCTAAAAGTAGATTATGTGAACACAAATGCTTGAGAAATTTTGAAATAACAATAGTTTCAAAAACTTCAGAGAAATGGGAGCCATTGGTTGACAGTTGGAGGGTTGAGAGCAGTCATCCTTCTTTGGGACAGGTTGAATGAGAGCAAACTTACCATAAGAAGGAAAGACGTTAGAGGATAGACAACAACGAGAGAGTTTGCCTAGGGAGGGAGTCCGCACAAAACAGTATTTTAGTACAACAGGAAGAACACCATCCAGTCTGTACACCTTCTTTGTATTAAGCCCACAGAGGGCAGAACATACATCCTTAGAATATATTATATATTTGGCACAAGTAAAAAAGAAAGGAGTGAAAATCTAAGCAAAGAGTTCAGCTTTGTCAGAGTGGAAAAGAGGCGGGCAAGCTTGGGAAGAGCTACATCTAGAAAGTTCAGAGCATAATATTTTTGGTAAAAGAACTTTTGGCAAGTCGAAGACCAGATTTTACTTGGATTCCGGGCAGAAACATAAGAAGTGTGAAAGTCTTGAGTTAGAAGACAATGGTACCGTTTGAATAGTTCCTCCTTATTGTGGAAAGCAGTAGAAAAATTGAGTAAACCAATATTATTGTTAGTTAGTTTGGGAGAAAAGAAAAAAAAATGGAATGTATTCTTCCATGCCCGAGAGGATTGTCTTAGTAATGCGCTCAGCACTCTCTGAGGGTCCCAGGCCACAAAAGCAAATAAGTGTGCGTTTATGTTTGTGTGTGTGTGTGTGTGTGTGTGTGTGTGTACTGTCATCAATTGTGTGCTAAACATAAACACAAATTACACACACGTGCTAGTAATAATCAGCTTATGTTTTTTTGTTGTCTATGTGAGTGAAGGAGAAGGGCCCCGCGGCTTGAGTGTTAAACTAGTGCAGGTAAATGAATTAAATACATTATATGTGCATCATTTTGTGTTATATTTGAACTTGTAATGCAATATTATTTGACAAGCAGCGCTGCACGAATGCTATGATTAAATATATATCTAAAACGCAATCCCGGACAATAGTTTAGCAAAAAGAAAAAAATCACCTTCAAGATAAGTCTGTAAGAGCACTGATATATAAAGTACCAGTATTTAGAAAAACACATTGGAGTAAACTTCATTTCGAACACTTTAATAATATACATAGTAAAAGTGTGTTTGAAAGGCTGAATATAATGGTAAATGTGCTTTTCATGACTATAATTGAACACTGAACGTGTGTGCCATATATGTATCATTCACTGCGGTATTGTTACGACCGGGCACTCGGGTACACTAGGGCTCTCAAACAGGACTCGAGTATGGCTCGCTGCCACAACGGAAACACACGATCTCAACCCCAGAGTACTGCCAGCCGAATAAAAAACACCAATACCCTCCAGAGTTCTATCTGCTATAACGGGGTATACAAGAACTCGGTACTAGCGTTTCACAACAGACTAATAAAGAGATGGGAGTTATCTAGTCTGGTCAACAATCAAACAAAGAAGTAAATACAACAACACCAAAGAATAGTGTTGGCCGAAGCCGAAGTAATCCACCCTTGACTAAGAACTTAAGAAGTCCTCCACCCTCTACTTCGGATCGGCACTATTACGTTACGTTAAACAATAGTCCTCGAGCATCGAGCAAGGAATCTTCTGATAAAGTTAGATGCTTCTCGGATACTCGTAAGAAGTAAGTATCGGATTTTGAACATCAATTCAATAAGCAACACACTGGCAATTAACTAACATTAAAGGCTTTAAATTGACATAAGAAGAATTATAAGAATAAACAATAGTAAATGGCAAACATTAAAAAGAAGTACTCCGACAATGCACTGGCAATAGCCTACTAGGATTGTGCTCGTGGGCCACTAATCTCTAAAGTAGCTAAGCGTGCCACACATGAAATCAATAGTGCATAAACAATAACTTACATAAGGAAAGCTTCAATACTAAGCTGTATCTGCTGACCGAGCAAAGTCTAGCTGGGATGTAGTAGGCTAGGAAACAATGGCTGAGCAAGCGGCTCGTAGCCTAGCGAGGTCCTTAAGGCTGTGCGGCCAAATTACGTTAATTGACGGGATGCTCTCTTGAGAGATCCAGATCACTAGTATCTGGTTCTCTCCTGGCGATCCTCTCAAAGTCAAGCAAACGAGTTAGCACAGTGTTGGGTGGCAGAGGCAAAAGCCCTCACTCGCAACACAGTGCTAAACTCACAAGGTACACAGTCAGAAAGACCACCTAGGCTTCCCAAGTCTCCGTTGCGATTGTACCGGTTCGACAAAACCTAATACACCTCGGGAATCACAACACCCGTAGCCTTATCCCAGTCTAGCATTACCTAGACCAGCAGAAAACAGGAACACTAATAATCACACACAGGGAAATGCATATACGAGTGCAACAAACATTAATCAATTCTAGTCTAAGTTGACCCTTCCAAAATAGGCTATCTAACAGGCATATATCTCGGGAGAACTCAAGCGATAATACGTTGGCTGACTAGCTCTGCACCAACGGGATCATTGAGGTTAAAAAGGGGTCGAGAAAAGAAGAAGGTAGGCGGTACAGAGAGTAGAGAAAGTTCACATCAGTCGGAAGAATGTGTATAGTTGCAAGGGATATGAGAAGTCGCTCTGCCTGATGAGTTCTGAGGAATATGTGGCGAGACTTCCCTTTTTATACTCGGCCCTCTAGTGAGCATATCGCAAACTACTAAGGACCGCCCACTAACAATCATTACGTAATATTCTCTCTCAATCTGGGATCGACAAAGGATTTCCCATGCGCTGAGGAGGAGGAGGGAGGAGGGAGGAGGGGAGCTAGGCCTACCTGCCGCGTGGCGCGCTCACTGGCCCCCGTTACGTAATCTCTCTCTCTCTCCTCTCATCATTACAAATGAGTCCCACACACAACACTTATAACTAATGATATAAAATAGAACTCGTTGACTCAGATGAAAACAAAATACATATTTATAATACTTATAGTACAACGGCTCACATAAACTAAGTTAGGAAACTCTACACAGACTACAGCCAAAGTTCCTGCCCTGACGATCCTAGCGAGAGTGGGGCCTGACTGGGCGTTCTGTACAGCATGCTCATACTCGACATGCGTCACACCTCCCCCAAGATTTTACTTGCTCAACCCTGAGCTAAAATCTGACACACAGAACCCCATCAAGCCCCTCACACCCAGCGACCGCATGGCACTAAAACAAAGCTGAGTTTATCACTAAAACACATCTTATAAAAAAAAATTCACATTTTATAACTCCTCCCAACAATAGCAAAAGACACAATATCATGCTCCCAGAGCGAGCTTACAGCAGCTCAGCCGTTTGATAGTTCGTGGACTACTCAAACTCTATAGGCTATGACAAACTTATACAATTATCTATATCAAAAGAAAGAGTTTTTTTTTTTATGATTTTTATATTTTAATATGTTTTTTCCGGCTGCACTATAAGGGCAGCCTATTTTTTTCTTCTATACCAAACGCTCAACTCCTGCTTTATGACCCAATACGCTGGGCTACAACCGCGAGCCAACAAGCACCAAGCGCAAAATACTATTCAAACTAAAGCAGGAGGCTACCCGTGTGTCAATCTACCCAGGATCATATACCCTTGAACGACCATCTGCAACCACGTTATCACAACCGGCAATATAGCGTATGTCCAGGTTATATACCAATAACCTTAGTGACCACCTGGTCAGCCTCATATTCCAATTGTGAAACTGGTCCAAGAACTTGAGAGGGTGATGATCTGGGTAAACTACAACGACCGGACCATAGGCTGGAACATAGACCTCGAAATGCCCCAGCGCAAGCACAACCGCCAGCAGCTCCTCCTCGACAACAGAGCAGCTCCCCTGGGCCGAATTGTACTTCTCCGAGCAGAAACTAACAGGATGCTCCAGCCCATCATCGTCCTTTTCACTTTCATTCATCAGGTTCTGAAACGTTGCTAGTGCATTCTTAAGTCCGTCAGGCATAACATTGCACCGGCAGGTACTCCCGTCCACAACAAAACCACATACCTCTCTAGCACACTCGGACAAAGGTACCTGCCCGCAACCCCTCACTAAATCCACCCTCGTGATAGGCGATGCAGCCCCGAGGCGGTCTATGGTGTCGTCAACTCTTGATAAGGTATAAGCGTCTGTCAGGGATAATGCACACACACTCTCGCAATCAACACACTCACTAATCTTGCCACTTAACACCGGTTGCAAAGTTACAGGCAACGACCACTCACGACATTCCTTATCCCTCAGACCCTTCGTCCACACGAAATCCAGCTCTGCTTGCACCATAGGCTGTCGAGCAGGATTTATACGGTAGGGAATTAAACTGAGCCTTGCACGATCTCCAGCCTGCATGTCGGATTCTACCCTGTACATCAGGCCTGGAGAAGCAACAAACATGCGAAAGTACTGCCATAGCCTAGTAAACAACTGCCTTGCACTGTCTCCACGAACAACATGCCTAGTGCCCTCCCACAACCCAGCCGAGACCGCAGCTTCTAACCTGTAGTCTCCCTCCTTCTCCACCTTCGTCCCTAGAACAGCCAGGTCATGAGAGGGACAATCAGTACCACCTGTGCAGTCACTCCCATAGTTCATTATTGCTAAGGCTTCCCCGCCGATACCGTACATGCGCACCCCCGCATTCCTTGTGACGACATCTGCCTGCTCAGCATCACCGCTTTCGTCGAGCTCCACAACTCCATTAGCACACGTTTGGAGCTCAGGGTCCTCTAGTTGCAACCGACGTATATCTGAGGGTGCCAAGCGATCTAACTGCTCCCGGAGCAATGCATGACCTTCCCCGATACTGGGCTGCTCCCTCTGTCTCTCTCGATGTACATAACGCTGCTGTCGTGGAGACTCGTCATGCCCAGCCTCGTCACTCTCGATGACAGGCCCAGGGGCTACTTCAGAATTAAGTAATGGTGCTAATACTGAATCACCCAGGAGAGCCGCCGAGTCAAAACTCTTAAAACCAACTCCAGCTTTAGCCTCCTCCTGTTGATCGTTCCTCCGCTGGTCTGAAGACGGAGGACTAGGCTGTGACACTTTAGCTGCCCGAGCTCGGGTGACAACACACGCCATGGGTTGTGTCTGGCACTGCTCGACCCACTCTTGCTCTTCCCTACTCACGTCGGCCGGCCTCTCGGCAACGACTAAGGGTAGAACCTCAGAAGCGGGCATTGCAAAGTCGTTGCCGAGAAGAAGGTCGACGCCCTCCACTGGCAGTTTCTCCACAATCCCGACATCCAATTCACGTGCCACACCATCCACCTCCAACTCCAACCGCACCAGCGGGTATGACCGAGTTGCATTAATACCCTGCACCACTACCACCCGAGCCGCATTTATAGGGTAGCCAGTCAAGTTATTCATCAGAGTCTGGGAAGCACCTGTATCACGCAAGACCTCTACTCCATGCTTGCGCCCCGCCCACATCACGCAACCCCGCCCTCTATGGTTGCAAAAAACATCCTGAGCAGGGTTCGAGCCTCCCAGGTGCTTCTGCATTGGCTGTGCCTCAGCCTCTGACGAACTGCCCCGGGCAAACTCAGAAGACTTCGGAGACACACCAATGTTGCAGGCCAAAGACACAGCTGCTGTAGGTGGTTTGCTAGGACAGACTCTTGCAAAGTGCCCCTTTTCATGACAATGATAACACTCCAACTCCCCCTTGGGCTTCCCTTGGTACTGGGAAGGGCCCGGCCCCTTCTTAAATGGGACGGTGCTAGTCTTGTGGTCAGTCTTGGTATCATGGCTCTTGTACTTGTTTGCATAAGGTATATCACTAACTCGGGGGGGTGGGGCGTCACACCCCTTGTTACCTGCCTCACTACGCTGGGCATACCCGCACCCACGAATTAGTGATAGCCGGAGGTCAGCCATCTCAGCTGCCTCCTGTAGAGTTTTTGGGTTCTTTTCTTTAATAGTTAAAGTCATTTCTGCACCAGTACACTTATAAAACTGCTCGAGCAGAAACAGCTCAGTCAACTGTTCGGCCGTCTCAGCTTTCTCAGAACGTGTCCAGTTTGTAAGTGCATCTTTTAAGTCCCGGGCATGTTCAAGAAAGGTCGCCTCCCTAGTCTTTGTGACACCCCGAAACTTCAATCGATATGTTTCTGGTTGCAACTCGTATGCCCGTAGGACAGCTCTCTTCAATTCTGGGTAGTCAATGCAAGACTCTAAAGGCAGTGCATCATAAGCCTTCAGACCCTTACCCGTAAGTCTTGAGAAGACTAGAGCTGCCCACTTCTCTTCAGGCCAATTATGCTCCCTACACTTCTTCTCAAAACGATTAAAAAATTCTGTGACTTCAGTTTCACTAAATGCCGGCACCAATTTGACTAAGTGGGACAAGGACTGTTCTCTTACTTGGCCCTCCCGGCCCATCCGAATCCCTGTCGACTCTGCACGAGTCTTATCTAAATCTATTTGAGCACAATATTTCTCTGAGTCGTACCTAAGCTCAGCCTCGTGCCTCCTAGTCTCATTCTCCTGCCTCCTGGTCTCATTCTCTTGCCTCCTAGACTCAGCCTCAATCTCATGCCTCCTAGTCTCATTCTCCTGCCTCCTAGACTCAGCCTCAATCTCCTGCTTCCTAGCCTCAGCCTCCGCCTCAATCTTAGCAAGCTCAAGTCTAAATATCATATCTGGAGACAGGCAGGAAGAGGGAGCTGCCACTACTGAAGGAGGGGGGGCAAGAACTGGGGAACCACCATGTGCACCGCCCGAGGGCACTCCAATCTGCCAATTCTCATCCCTCTGTGGGAGAGTGCTAACCTCCGGCAACTGAGTGGACGGCACTGTGGGAGTCGAGTGAGAGGGGATCTGGGGAGGAGCCCCCCCAAACGCCCTCTCCTCCGAAACCCCATGTCGCCCACGCAACACCCAGGAAATCAGCTCCCCCTTGGACATCCCTTCTACATTGGATATACCCAAAACCTTGGCTATCAGGTGCAAGCCATAAACATCCACCCCAGTCAGCCTCTCCTCCGTCACGTGGTACCGTTTACTCACAAAAACTCTAGCATCCTCCTCACTGGTTACTAACGGCACCTCTTCAAAGGGCATCTCTCGCTCCTCGTCAGTGCTAGGGCACGACATACTGAAGTTCACAAAAAAATTCTCGAGACAAAAGTGTTAAACTTCCTTATGCAAGCACTAATTACTAAATTAACTGGAGTCTCTTAAATGCTCTACTAATTGCCATACAAAAAAAAATATTCTTCAATATGCACGCTAAAGTACAAACAAACAAATGTTGTACAACTCTGCAAAAATTTATACTGTTCACAAAATCCTAAGCAAGGTCGCCATTTGTTACGACCGGGCACTCGGGTACACTAGGGCTCTCAAACAGGACTCGAGTATGGCTCGCTGCCACAACGGAAACACACGATCCCAACCCCAGAGTACTGCCAGCCGAACAAAAAACACCAATACCCTCCAGAGTTCTATCTGCTATAACGGGGTATACAAGAACTCGGTACTAGCGTTTCACAACAGACTAATAAAGAGATGGGAGTTATCTAGTCTGGTCAACAATCAAACAAAGAAGTAAATACAACAACACCAAAGAATAGTGTTCGCCGAAGCCGAAGTAATCCACCCTTGACTAAGAACTTAAGAAGTCCTCCACCCTCTACTTCGGATCGGCACTATTACGTTACGTTAAACAATAGTCCTCGAGCATCGAGCAAGGAATCTTCTGATAAAGTTAGATGCTTCTCGGATACTCGTAAGAAGTAAGTATCGGATTTTGAACATCAATTCAATAAGCAACACACTGGCAATTAACTAACATTAAAGGCTTTAAATTGACATAAGAAGAATTATAAGAATAAACAATAGTAAATGGCAAACATTAAAAAGAAGTACTCCGACAATGCACTGGCAATAGCCTACTAGGATTGTGCTCGTGGGCCACTAATCTCTAAAGTAGCTAAGCGTGCCACACATGAAATCAATAGTGCATAAACAATAACATACATAAGGAAAGCTTCAATACTAAGCTGTATCTGCTGACCGAGCAAAGTCTAGCTGGGATGTAGTAGGCTAGGAAACAATGGCTGAGCAAGCGGCTCGTAGCCTAGCGAGGTCCTTAAGGCTGTGAGGCCAAATTACGTTAATTGACGGGATGCTCTCTTGAGAGATCCAGATCACTAGTATCTGGTTCTCTCCTGGCGATCCTCTCAAAGTCAAGCAAACGAGTTAGCACAGTGTTGGGTGGCAGAGGCAAAAGCCCTCACTCGCAACACAGTGCTAAACTCACAAGGTACACAGTCAGAAAGACCACCTAGGCTTCCCAAGTCTCCGTTGCGATTGTACCGGTTCGACAAAACCTAATACACCTCGGGAATCACAACACCCGTAGCCTTATCCCAGTCTAGCATTACCTAGACCAGCAGAAAACAGGAACACTAATAATCACACACAGGGAAATGCATATACGAGTGCAACAAACATTAATCAATTCTAGTCTAAGTTGACCCTTCCAAAATAGGCTATCTAACAGGCATATATCTCGGGAGAACTCAAGCGATAATACGTTGGCTGACTAGCTCTGCACCAACGGGATCATTGAGGTTAAAAAGGGGTCGAGAAAAGAAGAAGGTAGGCGGTACAGAGAGTAGAGAAAGTTCACATCAGTCGGAAGAATGTGTATAGTTGCAAGGGATATGAGAAGTCGCTCTGCCTGATGAGTTCTGAGGAATATGTGGCGAGACTTCCCTTTTTATACTCGGCCCTCTAGTGAGCATATCGCAAACTACTAAGGACCGCCCACTAACAATCATTACGTAATATTCTCTCTCAATCTGGGATCGACAAAGGATTTCCCACGCGCTGAGGAGGAGGAGGGAGGAGGGAGGAGGGGAGCTAGGCCTACCTGCCGCGTGGCGCGCTCACTGGCCCCCGTTACGTAATCTCTCTCTCTCTCCTCTCATCATTACAAATGAGTCCCACACACAACACTTATAACTAATGATATAAAATAGAACTCGTTGACTCAGATGAAAACAAAATACATATTTATAATACTTATAGTACAACGGCTCACATAAACTAAGTTAGGAAACTCTACACAGACTACAGCCAAAGTTCCTGCCCTGACGATCCTAGCGAGAGTGGGGCCTGACTGGGCGTTCTGTACAGCATGCTCATACTCGACATGCGTCACAGTATATAATGCAAAATATAATTATAGTGCACAATCTTAAGCTATAACTTCCAGCTGATACCTAATTCCGATAGTATTCCCCTCTAATAACTTACATGTGAACCGGTATTACATGATGTGATATGAAACGGAGTCGGCGGAATTCAGTATGAAGCCTACCCCCCCCCTCTCTCTCTAACTCTAACATACTCTCTCTCTATCGACAGTAATTCTATTGATACATGTAATAACAAAATGGGCGATCATCTAATGAAGATTGGATTAATATGAATTAATCAGTAGGCATGTGTAATTTCCCTTTCAAACTAATATTTTCCTATACTATATAAACACTTTCCTTGTGGGCATTTCCTGACTCATAAGGTTACACTTCATCCTATTTTCCGGTACGGCTTCTTAGGCAGAGAAGCGGAGGGTAGGGAGAGAGCCTGCTACTTTAGTGTCCTATTTCTTCCACTATAGACTGTCCCTGGCTAGTAGTATTAAGGCCGGACCACCTAGTTGGGACCACAAGGTCTGTGTGGTCTGAGTATCTGTGTAACTCTCTCTCTCTTTTTCAACCCCATCTGTGAACTGGAGACTGTTTTCATTTGAACCTAGCAGGATATGCGCAACTTTGGCTAGTTACCAATAATGCAGCTCGATCTTTTCATTCAATAATAATAGTTGGTTGGAGTCAGTTGAAGGAGTCAACGTAATGTAATCCAAAAATCAAACGACCTCATCAGCTCAATGGAATGATGTTTTCCAGGCTATTAATTATGTCTTGCAAATGTTTGTAGTATTCGAAATAAGTGTTCAGAGTTTGAGGAAATTGTGCTCACAGAAAACTTGTATATATTAGGAATTACTGAATCATGGCTGAACATTGAGCAAAGAGAATTCTTAGTTGAGTACAACATTCCATGCTATACAGACACTATCTACAGACAACATTGATATAATCTATATTTATTTGAATAATTAACTACAAGAAAAATATACCTTTGATTATTATATCGACCACCTGTAAAGTCACTGCAGATCGATAGAAAGATCTATGACCAACTTGCAGAAGTAAGAGATAACCAAGATGGTGTACTTTTTTGGAGACTTCAACCTGCCAATACCATATGAGTAGAACCCCTGACATTAAACACAGGATCGGACTTGTAGACACATTTATATATACATACATACACAATTATAAAGACTGAGTGCTTCACAAGAAGTGCGGTTCCGGTCTCACGTCCTAATGGTAGTGTGGGGGATAATATGGCCAAAGGTTATCTCTTACCACACCAATCGAAATCTAAAATTAATTAACATAAATAAAAATAAAGTCTGAGATCGCCTACCTTATGGTATGAACTATGGTAGCCTATCTCTCAGGATGCCCTAACTAAACATTGTATAAATGACCATATATATCAATGACTTAGCTATAACTAGGGTCCTGGTTTAGTTCAGAGGATTCCGGCTTCGGTAGATGAGGGTTATAGGTCAGGACTCCGAGCCGGGCGTGGAAATTGTGGTGGAGGAGATCACGGGACACGTCTCCACCGTTCAGATGTTTACTAGCGTCTGATCGGAACTTCAATTTCCGACTCTTAAATAAACTATATATTAATTCGTTACCAAGGGTTCATTCCCTCTTCACGAAATCATATAAATAATTATCAGCATTTAAATTATATAATTATAAAGGTGAACATCGTTTCACAACAATTTAGTGAACATAATATCAAGATATTAACGACCCTAAAGCAAACGGTGGATCGCGTATGCGGTCGCGGGAATATTTAAACTGATCCTCTTTACAGTTCTTCTAAACTTATTTCTACAAGGTTTTATAACTAAATTAACTTGATCAAGGTAATCTTATACAGTACTAAATTACCTAACATTAATTAATATGTACAATATATACAATCACCGGGTTCTGGTAGGAAATTGCTCACTCTAGTGAGGTTACCCTATCGGAAGGTTGTTGCCTACATTCCCCAGATACCGGTGTAGTCAATTTATTTCTCACAGATTGGGGCCCGGCGAAGTATGATGTGTCGCATCATGTTATATCACCTGCGGCTAACAAATCACGCCAATTTCTTCTAGACCCCGCAGCAGCTGCTCGTGGTGGTCTTGGGCTCCCTATTACTATGGGTTGCTGTTCTTCTTCCGGTGGGATGGCGAGTTCCATAGGTATGAGACGATCTACAGTTCGGAGAGTGGTTTGTCCTCGAGATACAACCTTAACGGTTCTGATAACTCCTTCGGAATCAGGATAGACTTCTTGGATCCTTGCTAAGGGCCATTTAGAGTGAGGTTGGTCCATTTTCAACAAGACTATGTCTCCCACTATCGGTTTGTGACGGTTACTAGCAGAATTCGCACCATAATACCTCTCCCGTAAGCTCAAGATATACTCAGATGCCCAATGTTTGTTCCAGGCGTCCAGTATTTTGCAGAGTTTATGGTAGCTTCGTCGCAAGTGTGCATCTGCTTCATTAACGGAGGGATCCACTAATTCCTCGGTCACGTCCAAACGGGGGACTGGGTCCAATCATCTACCATATAATAAATGAGCCGGTGTTAAGGCCTCAATTTCCAGATTGGAGTCATCTTGATACGTTAGTGGTCGATTATTTACTCTGGTTTCTATTTCGGTGACAACAGTTCTTAACTCATCCAAGGTGACCTTGGACTTGTGAAGAACCCTTTTCAGGCACGATTTTACAATACCTATCATTCTCTCTGTAAATCCATTTTGCCAAGGGGCTCTGGGAGTTGTGAATGACCAATAACAATTTCTAGAATCTAGCATTTGCTGTACTGCGTTGCTCTTTAATAGTTCAGAAACCAACGGTGATGCGCCCACAAAATTTGTCCCATTGTCACTAATCAAACGTCTGGGACAACTTCGCCGAGCGGCAAATCTTCTAAATAAATTAATAAAGGTTTCCGAGCTCATGTCCTCCGCTATTTCCAAATGGATAGCCCGAGTGCTGGTACAGGTGAATAGACATATGTAAACCTTCTTGGGTGGACCATCATCTCCTGTGAGAGTGATGGCACCAGTATAATCTATACCTGTTACCTCAAACGGTGTCCTTTGGTGAATGCGGTCTGGCGGAAGAGCTGGTGGTCCAGGGTAAGGAATAGCGATAGCTCTTGCAAATAATGCAATTCTTGATGCAGCATTTAACAGCTTGTCGTCCCTGGTGTATCCAATATGTTTGTCGCATATAGGCTATACCCCACCGTGTTTAGTGGTTTCATGTGCTTTTAAAACCATCAATTTGGTGAGGTCGCAATCCTTGGGCAATAGGATCGGATGCCGAGTTTTGAGGGGTAGATCAGCTTTACCAATACGACCTCGACAACATATTAATTCTTGATTGTCTAGATACAGCCCAAGGTCCTTCATTCTTTTGGTTGGCTTGGGATTGGGTTTACGTAGCTGTGTTAATTCCTCATCATACTTTTCAGCTTGTATCCTTCTGATCCAGTAGGTAAGTGGGTCTAATTCATCCATCTTTACCTTCTTGCTCAGGAACTTAAACACAAATTTAGTTACAGTTAATAGTTTGTCCAAATTGGAGAACTTGGTGATGTCAATCACTGAAGGCTCTGGGATAATTATTGGGTCCATATGAACTTTATCATCATTAACCTTCTGGTATGATTTTTGTTCTGGCCAATCACTCTGACGTAGCCAAACCGGACCCTGAAACCACAGAGTTTCGTTAATCAGTTTCTTGACACCAACACCTCGGCTCACCAAGTCAGCCGGATTATCCTTGGACTTAACATGCATGAATGTATAGTTCATTTGCAGTTCCTTTATTTTGTGTACTCTGTTACGCACATAAACTATGTGACTATCATCCTTAGCTATCCAGTGCAAACATATCTCACTATCTGTCCATATATATGTCTCACCTAAAAAGGGAAACATACCATTCAAATAAGTAGCTAACCTAGTTCCCAATTCAACAGCGGTCAGCTCCAACTGTGGAAGGGTACGTTGTTTTAATGGCGCTACTCGGGATTTGGACATAATCATAGTAGATCGGACTTCAGTGACACAATAAGCTACTGCACCATACGCCTTAGATGAGGCATCACAAAATATGTGCAATTGAGCACACTCATTATCAGAGGTAGGATCACATCTTCTAGGAAACTTGACTGAGGATACCTTCTCATATTCCACCTGCAATTTGTTCCACTCTTCTGTATATTTTTCAGGTAATGGAGTATCCCAACTCAGTGCTTCTCTCCAGGCCTCCTGAACTAAAATCTTCCCTTTAATTGATATGGGACTAAATATGCCCAATGGGTCGAACATCATAGAGACCTGACTTAAGAGTGTACGTTTTGTGAGTTTTACATCGGGAAACTTGAGGGGCTTTAGAGACATCTCATCAGTAGTTGTTTTCCACAGTAATCCGAGTACTGGTTGATATTCTGGTATTTGATAGTCAGGATAGTCTCTTCTTATCTGGTCCAAAAGAATATGAGAGTTTGAATTCCAACTTTGTAGTGGCATATTGGCTTTATTACATTCTTGCCTTGCCAAATTGTAGATTTCAAACACCTCTTCTCCACTGTCGGCAACGCCCTGAAGATTATCCATGTAAAACAGTTGACCCATTTCCGGTTTCTCTGTCTTCTGGAAATGATATCTCAAAGTGCTGCACAACAAGAAAGGACTAGAGCAGGAACCAAACAACACTGACCGAAAGCGGTATTCTTTTATCCGCCCACCAGGCTGAAAAGGATCTTCAGGCCAAAGGAACTTTGTGAATTTGCGGTCCTGCTCCTTTAAACCTATTCTCAAAAAGGCTTTGGAGATATCTGCCACAAACCCAAATCTCTTCGTCCTGAATTTTAATAGTACATCACCCAGTATTTCAGTCAGATTTGGTCCTACATAGAGACAATCGTTTAGACTTGCTTCATTCTTCGCTGCTCGAGAACTGCAGTTAAATACCACTCTGATGGGAGTAGTACTGGAGTCCTTACTTACAGCATGATGAGGAAGGTAATGACCCTCTTTATGGTTTATTTCACCTGGGACCTCCTCAATAAAGTCATTTTCCAACTGCTCTTGAATTATTTTATGATAAATATCCAGTCGTTCAGGATGTTGACGTAATCTCTCCACCATTTTATTTAATTGACATCTTGAACTCTGGTAGTTAGTTGGTAATTCAGGGGCATTTATCATCCATGGAAGTCCCACCCAGTACTGGCCATCCTTATACTCAACTGTGTCTAGGTAGTGGTTATATGTTAAGATGTCTTCAGGGGTGGGAAGATTCCCACAGTGTCCAGTTCCCAAAGTTTGTGAACAGGTTCTTGTTGCTCTTCTAGAATGTCTCCTAGTTGTGATGGTATTAATTCTGCACCAATTCTAGCCACCACCAGAGATTGTGCCGGAGTCACAAAGACTGGATCCATCCGGTTGTCTGATTCACTTGGGCCCCATGTGGGTAGAGATCCCATGATTATATATCCACCTGATGAAGAAATTAACTGGATACCGTGTTTCCGAGTAATTTTTCGCAAGAAGCGACCACAATAGTCGGAGCCGATGATCAGTTGAATTGGACCTACTACGTCAGACTCTATAGTTCGGTCTGCTAGTTGAACACCCTTCTTTGTTAAGAAGTTAGATGCTTCCTTTAAACCCTTATTTACCACAGAAGTGTTCATGTCTTCCTTAACCACCGCAGTCACCTTACATTTATATTTGCCCAATTTAATCAGGGGTTTAACCACGTCAAATGTTTGTGTTTCCTTATTTGACAAAAATCCAGGTATTGCCATGTTCACTCTTCCTACTGTTGGCAAATTCATGGCTCTGACAACATTTCCGGCAATGAAGGTCTTTTGCGCTCCAGTATCAAAGAGTGTTTTGACCGGCATAACCTCTTTTCCTCTGATCAGTTGAATCTCGGCTGTAGGAGTAGCTGCCGGTGTATGCATTGGGTTCCCAGTGGTCAGGGTCATATTTACACTTGTCGGTTTGGGTTGTACTTCACTGATCTTGGGACACAACGCGGTATGATGTACACCAGTCTTGCACCGAAAACATAAATTTAATTTAGTGGCACATTCCTCAGTAGAATGTCTGGTGCTAAGGCAAACAAGACACTTACCTAGCTCGATGAGTCGTGGAAGTCTAGCCTTAAGATTGGGATAAGTCCTACAATACACTGTGGAATGTTGTTCTGAACATAACATACACACCTTCCGGTTTTCTTGGTTTATCCCTGGTGTGGGGTTAATATTTCTGGTTACTTCTTGGGTCACTGGAGAAATGAGACTGGAATTTTTTCTCTCCCAAACACCTTTTGTTTTAGATACTGTATTAGTTCGATTATTCTGCTGGACGGATGTCACATAGGTACCAACCTCTTCCTTCTTGAACGGTTTTGCTTTTTCCTTAGTCCCTGTTGTAGACACTTTTGTGTATTTAACCTTGTTGTCTCCTTCCTTGATACCGCTATCCTTCTTGGAAACCTGCATGTGTTTGCACAGCTCTCTTAAACCCTCTTCTATCTCTTGCTACGTGAAGTAGTTCTTCTTATACCTGTGGTACAATTCATCACAGGTTTTCTGAGAGAGCTTTTGTTGTACAATATGGTTCAAGAGCCAAGAAGCTGAATCAAGATCTTTCTGGGTACTAAGTTATTTCAAAACACAATTCAAGCTGATCCGGAATGACTGAAGATCCTGGTACGTATGCTTTGGTCCTGATAACTCCATCAATTTGTAAACTAGGCGCTGTAGAGTCAACTCCGTATCTTCAAAATTCTCCTCGAGTACGTCTAGAGCTGCTGTATAATTGGCATCTGTTATGGGAAGTTCCTTGATAAAGTCCAATGCAAAACCCCTAAGTTGACCCAACAAGTATGAAAATTTATTTGCTGCAGAAATATCTAACCTGTCATGAACTAAACCTTTAAATTTGTCCCAAAAGGTATTCCAATCAGATTGCCCATCAAATTCAGGTAAGGTTATAGGTGGCAACTTAAAGCTTTGTTGTCCCGGAGCCGCTGTACCATTACTGGTACCATTACTTCCTGTTTCGGTAACTGTCTCTGTCGCCAAGGATTCGAACCCAGCTAGTTGATCCACATAATTTTCACGGGCATTTGCATAGGCTTGCTGTAATTCCTCAAACCTTTCAGATTGTTCTTGTTTAATGCAAAAGTCCTCCAATTTATTGCAAGACTCTTCATAATTAGCCCACCGGGTTTTAAGATCTTGGATTTGAGATTTTAACAGCTCCCTCGGACACGGGTCACGTCTTTTTACCTCCTGACAATTATTTAATGCTCTAGTTACCCAGCATAATTTCCCCACCATAGATTTTCTCAAGAGTGTATCAGTCATTTTGGAAAATGGGTAATTATTTTCTGGACTATTATTAATGTTTATACTGAAGACTAATTTTCAACAATCAAAATTATATTTAGATATAGCCTAACACATACTCAATTTAGCTGTTAATCTTTAGCATTATATGCGTACCATTATTTGCTACAAATTCAGATGAATAATTAGTTGAAAACATTAAGTCCACAATATAATTTACCTAATACGTGGGAACGCACGCTAGTAGGGGGAGGGAATATATTTATTATTGAATTAAATGTCATATATGCTCCGTCCCGAGCATTTAGCTGGTCTACTTGGTCTTTCAGACGCAGGTGACATGAAAGGACAGAAACATAAAAATGGCCTAAATTATCAAATAATAGGGAGAATTTAGGTACAAGAATGAAGCTAAAACTGTAAATATTAAGTTAACCCGTTGAGCCCCGGCTAGTTATAACATTTTGTTCACCCCAGTCCCAGGCCATTTTCACTTATTTTTTGTGTTTGCTAAAATGGAAGACAAGGATGAGAAATGAAACCGAAAAAAAAAAAAAAAAATCACCTCTGACATTTTTTTTTTGGGGGGGGGGGGACCGGTGGGGGGGGGGGGGGGGGGAAAGCCTCAAAAAAATTTGTTGAGCCTAAATGGAAGAGAATGGTGAGAAATGAAGAAAAAAAAAATAATTTCGGTCATTTGGGGGGGGGGGGGGTCGAAAGTTCGTCTCCCCCACATGACCACCCGCCCGGGAGCACTAGGGTAAAAACTGAGTATGGCATTGTACGGCATACATCCTAAGGAGTGTCTCACATAAATCTCAAGCCTCTAGCTCCCATACGACTGGAGTA
The DNA here is from genome assembly GCA_037953745.1 of Lithodes maja. Taxonomy (NCBI): domain Eukaryota; kingdom Metazoa; phylum Arthropoda; class Malacostraca; order Decapoda; family Lithodidae; genus Lithodes; species Lithodes maja. The sequence continues at coordinate 87,800 of JBAKBP010005805.1, read as the reverse complement.
ATGAAGGTTCAAAGTGGCGGTGAACTAAGGGTGTAAAGTATCCCCACTAAGCCCACCACCACCAGCCGCGCGGCTGTCTCGGCCCGATCACACCTACTGGCCCGGCTCCCACACACACTACGGTACTTCCCCCTCCTATTCTCCCGCTATTTCCTACCTTACGAGCCACGTAAGTGTTTTTTATATGTCGGACGCACATGATGCGTCGCTGGGAGTTGGTGATCAAACACTGCCGACGCATCACGTGCGACGCTGGGTCTCACTGGGTTAATCATAGTTTTCTTATCCCAGATGTTAGTGGGTACCTGTGGTAGTAGCATTTTTCTAAAAGGGGGGGGGGGGGAACACATTTATTATTTATTAAATTTGGTATATGCTCCGTCCCAAGCATTTAGCTGGTCGACCTAGTCTGCCAGACGCGGGTGACATTAAGGGCGGAGACATAAAATGGTCTAAATAAGACAAATATGGGGGAAATTTAGGGACTGCAACGAAGCTCAAGCTCCGAGTTTCACAAACGCCAGAGAACGCAATGTTGCAGACCCTCCTACTGGTCCTCTACCACAGGATTTAAATGCCATGCGATTTTATCTTATTATTAATTGAAATGCCACTCACCCAAGGCCATCGCCTCACAGTTAGGGACCTCATAACGGCGGGGGATCAATCTATGTCCCACAAAAACGACCTTAAACATTAGCCTGTCGCTGCAGCATAGCAGGGACCCTAACTGTTGAAAACTGGCCCTAACTCAACCCCTAGTCTACACACCGATCGGAATCCTCACTCGGGGCACCAAAATGTGGGGGATAATATGGCCAAAGGTTATCTCTTACCACACCAATCGAAATATAAAATTAATCAACATAAATAAAAATAAAGTCTGAGATCGCCTACCTTATGGTATGAACTATGGTAGCCTATCTCTCAGGATGCCCTAACTAAACATTGTATAAATGGCCATATATATCAATGACTTAGCTATAACTAGGGTCCTGGTTTAGTTCAGAGGATTCCGGCTTCGGTAGATGAGGGTTATAGGTCAGGACTCCGGGGGGCCGGGCGTGGGAATTGTGGTGGAGGAGATCACGGGACACGTCTCTACCGTTCAGATGTTTACTAGCGTCTGATCGGAACTTCAATTTCCGACTCTTAAATAAACTATATATTAATTAGTTACCAAGGGTTCATTCCCTCTTCACGAAATCATATAAATAATTATCAGCATTTAAATTATATAATTATAAAGGTGAACATCGTTTCACAACGATTTAGTGAACATAATATCAAGATATTAACGACCCTAAAGCAAACGGTGGATCGCGTATGCGGTCGCGGGAATATTTAAACTGATCCTCTTTACAGTTCTTCTAAACTTATTTCTACAAGGTTTTATAACTAAATTAACTTGATCAAGGTAATCTTATACAGTACTAAATTACCTAACATTAATTAATATCTACAATATATACAATCACCGGGTTCTGGTAGGAAATTGTTCACTCTAGTGAGGTTACCCTATCGGAAGGTTGTTGCCAACATTCCCCATTCCCCAGATACCGGTGTAGTCAATTTATTTCTCACAATCACTGAACTACCAACACACCAGAACCTACCAACACCATCACTGAACTACCAACACACCACAACCTACCAACACCATCACTGAACTACCAACACACCACAACCTACCAACACCATCACTGAACTACCAACACACCACAACCTACCAACACCATCACTGAACTACCAACACACCACAACCTACCAACACCATCACTGAACTACCAACACACCAGAACCTACCAACACCATCACTGAACTACCAACACACCAGAACCTACCAACACCATCACTGAACTACCAACACACCAGAACCTACCAACACCATTTGCTCCTCCAGAGCAAAGTCTTTTTGATTCTGTCCTCACAACTCAGTGTCCTCAACTTAAATGCTTCTTCTGAAATCACTGTGTTGGGTGATTTTAATGTCCATAATGTTGAATGGCTCACTCATTCAGCCAGGACTGATGATGCTGGTCTTGAATGTGAGCTATTTGCAGACTCATTTAATCTCACTCAACTAGTCAACCAACCCACCCGTGTACCAGATAATCCTAATCATAATTCCCACCTACTGGACTTATTTTTAACAACCAATTCAGAAAATTATGATGTTACAGTGAGGTCCCCGCTTGGATCTTCTGATCACTGTCTGATACAGGCCACCTGTCTATCACCTACCACACCTTCCCACTCTGAACCTGTTTTGGTGACTAAATGGCATTACAATACAATTGACAATTGACTGGGAGGGTCTTCAAGGTTTCTTTATTGATATTCCCTGGACCTCTTTCTTTTCTAATGATGCACACTCCACCTTGAGCCACATACAAGATTTTGTAAAAATTGGAATGGAAACTTTTATTCCTCATCAAAAGTACAGTAAAAGATCTAATTCACCTAAATGGTTTGACCATAATTGTGCTAGAGTAACTGAACAAAAAGCAATAGCCTACAATGCATACACAAGATCAAAAACACATGAAGCCTTTAATTACTTTAGAAACATCAAATATCATGCCAAAACTGTATTAAACCTAACTAAATCAAACTTTCTCCACAAGCAGGCAAATAAACTTCTAAATAATCCAAATGATAACAAAATATTTTGGTCTACTCTTAACTCATTTAAATCCAACTTCACTACTGCTTCATCCATTCCACCATTAAAATCTCCGACTGGCAATCTTGTAAGTGACCCACGAGGTAAAGCTAACCTTCTTGCGGATATTTTCTCCACCAACTCAACCTTAGATGAAATAAATCAAGATGTCCCTGTACTTAATTTTAATTCGCCTGAAATTCCCTCACTTAAGATCCACACCAGACATGTCAAAACTATTTTGCAGAATCTCTCAGTAGATAAGGCTCCTGGTCCAGATGAAATTCCTCCAATAGTACTTAAGAATTGCTCCTTGGTGCTCGCTCCTGTATTGGCAAATTTGTTCCGTCTTTGTACTCATACCTCATGCTTCCCAGTGCCCTGGAAAGAAGCAAACATCCATCCAGTTCCTAAAAAAGGTGCCTCTTCAGATCCATCAAACTACAGACCAATAGCTATAACTTCCACTCTTGGTAAAGTCTTTGAAATTATATTAAATAATCACATAATTAAGCATCTTGAGAATAATAAATTAATCAGTGATAGGCAATATGGTTTTAGACGATGTCGATCAACTGCAGACATGCTTTGCCTTCTTACGCATCAAATCAACCAAGCTACAGACCAACATAGTGAAACACATACAATAGCACTGGATATATCAAAGGCATTTGATAGAGTCTGGCATCAATCCTTATTGTCGAAGATGTCACACTACGGCCTTGCATCATTAGTTCCACTAATTTCTTCTTATCTTTATAACAGAAAAATATGTGTAATGGTAGATGGCCTTTATTCTCAATTTCACTCAATAAATGCTGGTGTTCCCCAGGGATCAGTTTTGGCCCCAATTCTGTTCCTCATTCATATCAATGATCTCATATCTACCACTCATAATCCAATACATTCCTACGCAGATGACTCAACACTCCACAGTTCCTTCACATTTACCAATTCTTTCACCCAACCCGATCTTATAAATTCAAAAATAAACACTGCAATTTCTCTGAACCAGGACCTTTCTAGAATTAATGGATGGGGACAAAAGAATCTAGTTTCCTTTAATGCACAGAAAACAAAGTACATTCAATTTTCTAACCGACAGAATCTCACTGACTCCCATATATTTTTTAATGATGTAAATATTCCCACTTCCCCTAGTATTGACATTCTCGGTGTAACATTAACTACTAACTTGAGCTGGACACATTATGTTAGAAGCATTGCTAAGAATGCCTCTAAAAAACTGGGACTCCTGTACAGAGTTCGAGAATTCTTCACTGACGAGCAGTTGGCCGTAATATATAAAAGTCATGTGCGTTCTCAGATGGATTACTGTTCACCTCTGTGGGGTGGAAGTGGAGTGGTTGCATTGAGGCAGTTGGACAAAATTCAAAATAAAGCTATTAGATTAATCAAAAACCCTGCAATCACACTGGACCTTCCTACATTATCCATACGAAGAAACGTTGCATCCCTTGCATTATTCTACAGATATTTTCACAGCAATTGTTCCGAGGAACTTGCTTCAATTGTGCCGCCTCTCCACATCTTTCCCCGTAGAACTAGGGCAGCTGAGAGCGCCCATGAATTTACACTTTCTCCTCCACAATGCAGAACTTCTGCTTATCAGAATTCATTTTTTCCCAGAGCTACTACTCTTTGGAATTCACTTCCCTCGAATTGCTTTCCACAAACTTACAATCTACAAATGTTTAAATCCAGTTGTTACAAACATTTTATGAATGGAGGATGCCTTTAGGCACATGGACCTTTTTCTTTTATCTGTGTTTTTCCTTCCTCCGTTCATTGTCTCTTAAAAAAAAAAAAAAAAAAAAAAAAAAATCACTGAACTACCAACACACCAGAACCTGCCAACACCATCACTGAACTACCAACACACCAGAACCTACCAACACCATCACTGAACTACCAACACACCAGAACCTACCAACACCATCACTGAACTACCAACACACCAGAACCTACCAACACCATCACTGAACTACCAACACACCAGAACCTACCAACACCATCACTGAACTACCAACACACCAGAACCTACCAACACCATCACTGAACTACCAACACACCAGAACCTACCAACACCATCACTGAACTACCAACACACCAGAACCTACCAACACCATCACTGAACTACCAACACACCACAACCTACCAACACCATCACTGAACTACCAACACACCAGAACCTACCAACACCATCACTGAACTACCAACACACCAGAACCTACCAACACCATCACTGAACTACCAACACACCAGAACCTACCAACACCATCACTGAACTACCAACACACCAGAACCTACCAACACCATCACTGAACTACCAACACACCAGAACCTACCAACACCATCACTGAACTACCAACACACCAGAACCTACCAACACCATCACTGAACTACCAACACACCAGAACCTACCAACACCATCACTGAACTACCAACACCAGAACCTACCAACACCATCACTGAACTACCAACACACCAGAACCTACCAACACCATCACTGAACTACCAACACACCAGAACCTACCAACACCATCACTGAACTACCAACACACCACAACCTACCAACACCATCACTGAACTACCAACACACCAGAACCTACCAACACCATCACTGAACTACCAACACACCACAACCTACCAACACCACTGAACTACCAACACACCAGAAGCTACCAACACTATCACTGAACTACCAACACACCACAACCTACCAACACCATCACTGAACTACCAACACACCACAACCTACCAACACCATCACTGAACTGCCAACACACCACAACCTACCAACACCATCACTGAACTGCCAACACACCAGAACCTACCAACACCATCACTGAACTACCAACACACCACAACCTACCAACACCATCACTGAACTACCAACACACCACAACTTACCAACACCATCACTGTACTACCAATACACCACAACCTACCAACACCATCACTGAACTACCAACACACCACAACCTACCAACACCATCACTGTACTACCAATACACCACAACCTACCAACTGTCTGGGGTAAGTTACTGATGCCCTTACTATACAGTACTATTAGCTCCTCCAGGATTATGACGCATTTTGATACTTTATTCTGGCTATCATTCACCGATTTTATACAGCTTAGGAAGGATCTGTAGGCATCAGAAGCGTAAAGACTATCTCAATTAGCCCTCTTACTTTCATATACCCTTCTAATCTTTACAAAATCGTCTATTAATAGCCAGAATATACTGTTGAAGTTCGTCATAATCTTGAAAGGGTTAATATATGATAATATATTTAAATTGTCCTGTTGCTATACTGTTCATAATAATAAGTAATCAGAAAGTATATACAGTAGCTGCTCATTCTTTCCTTATAATTGTTTGATAATTAACATCGTATTTCCTTGCTTAACTCTTGTAACTAAAATACTCAAATTGGAAACATTAAAAATCAGTATTTGCCTACTTGTTGTGAACAGTATAAGCAGAATAATATATGTATATTTATGTATTTATCTAAAGATCCTAAATTAATGTTTTATTTCTTGTTTCCAGGATTGGAGTTACTGCCTGTGGACTCTGCCGCTTGCTGCCTGTGGACTCTGCCGGTTGCTGCCTGTGGACTCTGCCGGTTGCTGCCTGTGGACTCTGCCGGTTGCTGCCTGTGGACTCTGCCGGTTGCTGCCTGTGGACTCTGCCGGTTGCTGCCTGTGGACTCTGCCGGTTGCTGCCTGTGGACTCTGCCGGTTGCTGCCTGTGGACTCTGCCGGTTGCTGCCTGTGGACTCTGCCGGTTGCTGGCTGTGGACTCTGCCGCCTGTGGACTCTGCCGGTTGCTGCCTGTGGACTCTGCTGCCTGTGGACTCTGCCGGTTGCTGCCTGTGGACTCTGCCGGTTGCTGTGAGAAACTGCCCACGCCACTACCATACAAAGGGAGTGATATTCCTGTTTTGTTTGTAGTAGTAGTTTGTAGTCGTAGTTTGTAGACGTAGTATGTAGTCATGGTATGTAGTCGTAGTTTGTAGTCGTAGTTTGTAGTCGTAGTATGTAGTCGTAGTATGTAGTCGTAGTGGTGGTGGTGTAGGTTGGGTTAGGAGGGGAAGGTAGGTTAGGTTAGGTTAGGTTGTAGTCGTAGTATGTAGTCATAGTATGTAGTCGTAGTTTGTAGTCGTAGTATGTAGTCGTAGTAGTAGTCGTAGTATGTAGTCGTAGTATGTAGTCATAGTTTGTAGTCGTAGTATGTAGTCATAGTATGTAGTCGTAGTTGCATGGTATGAATGGTGTGTGTTAGGTTAGGCTAATCTATTTTTCCCTTTCAGATGAGATAGGTCTTATTACCTTTACTCTAATCTTTGCTATTTTTCTTATTACTTCACAGTTTTGTTGCTTTGATGATGTCCCCTCTCCCCCCTTCTTCCCCGAGTTGGTTCCCTCCTTCAGCTTCAATATTTTGCTTTGCTTTAATTTCAATATTGATTGTATTTGCCTTAAATGTAACTTATGATATATTCTATCACTTGAATTCATAACTCTGTATTTGCTATTAACTTCACTTGATATAATATTGTTATATATCGTCTTTGTCACGCGAACTTTACTTAATACAAAATAAATAAACGAACTTCTATCTTTTATTGATCACTATTATAAGCTATGACTTTTATAACTGATAAAAACTTAGAAAAATAGTTCTCAATTATAAATAAAGTTCCAATATATGGACTTAGAAACAAAAATAAATAAAATATGAAACTATACACATATAAGAGAACTGAGAAAATATACTTAATATGAAAAGAGAACTTAGAAAAAAATAGTTCTCAATTATAAACTAAGTTCCAATATATGGACTTAGAAAATATACTGAATATGAAAAGAACTTAGAAAAACTATACTTGAATAACTTAAAGTAATACTTTTATATAACTTCAAACAATAATGAACTTGTAATAACAGAAAAGAAAAAAATATAATGGATATTAAAAAGAATATATCGACTTAGTATTTTATTGATCAGTCACATATTTTGTATATCTTACAAAACACTGTACATACAGTATATAAACTTTAAATAACAGGAGAAACAAAAATATAATGGATATTAAAAAGAATATATAGACTTAGTATTTTATTGATCAGAGTCGGACATACATTTTTATATTATCTGACAAAAATCATATACTTTTAATACTTAGTTATTTTTTAATTATCCTTACTGGTTTTATATATCTTATAACAAATGAACAAAGTTTTGCTTTTATATTACGTACCTAAAGTACTTTATACCGAACTTGGCTTTGTGACCATACATTACATTACATTACATTACATTAATGAAGTCAACGCACCAGGCGACAAAGGTCATATGGCACGAAATATTTAAAGACGGGAAGGAAGTTAACTAAATATCATCGAGAACTCGAACATGATGAAGGAAGGACATAATACGGGAGATAGAAAACGAGGGAGATTCAGAAAGAAAATCAGCAAGACATGGCGGCCGGCGGAGGAAAGCCAGAAAAGGGAAGAAACACGTGCGGGCAACGGAAAATAAGGGGCAATCGAGGAAAAGATGGGAGACAGAAAGCTGAACGGTACAGCGCGAGCAAAGAGGCGGAGGAGAACGGGACATTAAAAACGAATGGGTAAGTCTGGTGTGGCCAATGCGGAGACGGGCCAAAGCCGTCTCCCATCGGCGATTACGGTGGGACGGATCAGACCACCCAGAAACGGACGGTTTGACAGAACGAAGTTTATTAACGGAGATAGTGGACCACTGAGTCTGCCACCTCGACCAAAGAAACCTGGACAAGGCAGGGAAGAAATCAGAGGCCGGGACAGCAAGTGAGGAGCGGGTACCCCGCACGGCAGCAGAACGAGCAAGGCAATCAACCCGCTCATTACCGCAAACGCCAACGTGACTGGGAACCCAGCAAAAATGTACAAGCTTTTTGCGGACGGAAAGGCGGAAAAGCCATTCCTGAATGGAAAGAACTAAAGGGTGTAGAGCAGGGGAGGACTGTAAGATAAGTAGAGCACTGAGAGAATCAGAGAACAAAGTAAAGGACGAGGAGGGGAAGGAACACATAAAACGGAGGGCAATACAAATAGCATAAAGTTCAGCAGTTAAAATACTGGCAACGGGAGGTAAAGAATATTGATACGAGCAAGTGGGAAAAAGGACGGCAAACCCCATGCCTACCGACGTCTTGGAGCCATCAGTAAACACAGGAGTGGTTGTAGCGTGAAGAGAGAGGTGATCTAAGAAACGAGACCGAAGAACGAGGGGAGAAGTAGAGGACTTGGAACAAGGGAGGATGGAAGGGCAAACCGAAGGACGAGGGAAAAGCCAGGGGGGAAAAGAGCAAAAGCGGAAAGGGAGGACGTTAGAAACAGGGAAAGAGCACGATGCGAGCAGCGAGAGCATGCGGACAGAAAACGGAGAACCAAGACGGGGGTGAGACGAAAAAGTAGCAACGACCGAAGGGGGAAGGGAAAGATGTGAAGATGGGAATTGTTGAAGGCAAGCGTAAGAACGAAGGGACAGGAGAGCCCGACGGCGATAATGAGAAGGGAAACCAGACTCAGCATAGAGGCTTTCAACAGGAGAGGAACGAAAAGCACCAAGGGCAAGACAAAGACCAGAGTGATGAACAGAATCAAGAGCATGGAGAACAGAATCAGAGGCTGAAGAGTAAACTTGACAGCCATAATCCAACTTAGAGAGGACAAGAACCGTATGAAGCCGAAGAAGAAGCGCTCGATCAGCACCCCAAGTGAGGTGGGACAAGGACTGAAGAAGGCGGAGGCGGAGTAAGGCAGCAACCTTGAGAGAAGAAACATGAGCGGACCAATTAAGACGAGAATCAAAAGTAAGACCCAAAAAAGTAGTAGAGGAACGATAAGGGAGGGCAGTACCATAAAGAGTAAGAGGAGGATGAGGAATAGAATGGCAACGAGTAAAGGACATCGCGCAGGATTTGGAGGTGGAAAAACGGAACCCGTGGCGGGTTGCCCATGAAGAAACAGCCAGAATAGCGGATTGGATAAGAAGATGTAAAGCGGCAATATCTGAGTCGGCTGCGTAAATCGCAAAGTCGTCGACATACAAGGAAGACCGAACCCCGACAGGAAGAGAAGACACGATACCGTTGATAGCAATGAGAAAAAGGATGGTACTCAGGACACAACCCTGAGGGACACCTTCCAACTGAGGGTAAAGACGAGATAAGTGGGAAGCGACTCTGACACGAAAGGACCGAGAAGAAAGAAAATTCTGAATAAAGACTCCTAGATTACCGTAAATGCCACAAGAACGGAGCTGACGCAAAATGTGGTACTTGCAGGTAGAATCATAGGCTTTTTCGAGATCGAAAAAAACAGCAATGACAGTTTGACGACGAGCAAAAGCTGTCCTGATATAAGATTCCAAGCGAATGAGGGGGTCAAGCGTACTACGAGCACGCCTGAACCCGAACTGGGAAGAAGACAACAAATGGCGCGACTCAAGAATCCACATGAGACGAGCGTTAATCATACGTTCAAAGAGTTTACACAGGCAACTGGTAAGGATAATAGGGCGATAGTCCTGAGGGGAGAACCCAGACTTGCCAGGTTTAAGAAAAGGTATGGTCAGGGCAGTACTCCAAGAGGGAGGGAAAACACCAGAAGACCAAATCTTGTTATAGAGAGCTAACAAGAAGACCAGAGCTTGCGAGGAAAGATGATGGAGCATGAGATAATGGATACCATCAGGACCCTCAGAAGTGTTCTTACAGGCACGGACAGCGGTGCGTAACTCAGTTGAGGAAAAAGGAGCATTATAGGATTCGTCAGAGGAAAGACTAAAAGTAATTGGAGTACTTTCCGCAACGACTTTAAGCGAGTGAAACTCAGCAGAGAGATGAGAACCACTGCTAACTGAGCTAAAGTACGAGCCCAATCGATTAGCAATTGTTTCGGAGTCTGCCACAGAAACACCATCAATGCGGAGGACTGGAGCATGGAAGGGAAGATGTTTACCAGAGATCTTACGAATAAGTTTCGTTTCCAAACCGAAGCGACAGGAGTGCGAGACGTAATAGAAGAAACATAGGACTCCCAACTCCGGCGGTTAGCAGCTTTGGTAGTATGACGGAAAAGAGCAGATGCACGGCGAAAGAGAAAAAATTACTCCTGAGAAGCAGGGGTGAGACGCTTACGGCGAAAACTTTTCCAAGCTGCCCGTTTAACCCGGAGGGCCCTGGAACACTCAGGAGACCACCAAGGGACGCATTTAGACGAGAAAGGGCGAGACGTCCGGGGAATGGACGTCAAAGCAGCACCGAAAACCAGATCCAGTAAAAACGAGAGCATGACATGGACCGATGAGAAAGGAGGAGGAAGCAAAGAAGGAACAGTAAGGGAAGCGAAAGAAGACCAGGCCGCCCGCTGGAAGCACCAACGAGGGGAGTTAGGAGTAGGAGAGTAGGTAGTCAGAGAAAGGAGAATGGGAAAATGGTCGGAATTGTGAGAATTCTCGAGAACTGACCAATGAAAATCAAGTGAAACTGAAGGGGAACACAGGGAAAGATCGATACAGGAAAACGTACAAGTCCGAGCATCAAAATGAGTATGAGCACCAGAATTAAGGATAAAAAGATTACGGTCCGAGAGAAAAGGTTCAAGCCGACGACCCCGGGGTGAAATAACATTGTCACCCCACAAGGTGTGCCGACCATTAAAATCACCAAGGACTAAGAATGGAGTGGGCAACTTAGATAAAATCTCGGAGAATTCGGTAAAATCGATGGGAAGAGAAGGCGACAAATACACAGAAACCACTGTTAACCAGCGGTCAAGATAGACTCTAGCAAAGGTGCAAGGGAAATGAGTAGAAAAGGACAGCTCTTCAAAAGGGACAGAACGATGAATAAGAAGACAAGTATCATGGAGAGAGCGGGGAGAACTATAAAAAGAGTAATGAGGAAAGGGAACAGGAGGAGAGAAAAGACGAGTCTCCTGAAGACAAACGACCTTAGGGGAGTGAAGAGAAAGAAGAAAACGTAGGTCAATCCTTTGAGCATTAAGACTACGAAGATTCCACTGCAAAATGGACATAATAAAACAACAAGAAAAAAGAAACTAAGAGGAGACTAAAGGACGAAAAAACAACGAAAACAGACAAAAGAAACCCATAAAAGGAGGCAAAAGCCACCGAAAATAAGAACGCACAGAAAAAGAGGAAGGACACACATAGAAGGAAAGAAATATACACAAATAACAGTAAAGGTAAAACACACACACTTATGTACAACTAAGAAAAGGTGAATGAGGAGAACGTGGAGAATTAAAAGGAGGCAAAAGCCAACAAAAAAAGAAAGGGAAGAATACACACTTATGCACAACAATGAAGAGACGGATGGGCGAACGGGGAGACAGATAAATACAAATAATGATGAAGGGAAAAATACACACTTATGTACAACAATGAAGAGGTGGATGGGTTAACGGGGAGACAGAAGAGAAGGAGGCAGAGGGGGGGACCGAAAACCGGGGGGCATAGGGAGTCTTGACAGCGAAAGAGGAGGGCCAGAGTGAGAGGAGGGAAGGGCAGAGGACGAAAGAGATACAGAAGGAAGAGAAGAAGGTTGGGAACGGGAAGAGACGGAAGAGGGGGGGGGGGGACAGGGGAAGGAGGAGGTGGTTGAGGGGTAAGGGGCAGTGTAGAGGGGACGGGATGAATGTCAGCTGAAACGGTAAGAGGCGGGGGACGAGAAGAATCGAGAAAGTCTTGAATCTTGGGAATGGACTCAAAGGACATGTTTAAGTCAGAGGGAGGGCGAAGGCAGGAAGAAGAAGAAAGAGATGGAGAGGCGGAGGAAGGAGGCAACCTCTTTTTCTTCTTCTCACCGGGACTCGGACTCCGGACATTACGGTGGAAGTCCCTGCGTTTAGAAGGGGAGAGGGAGAACAGGAGGGACGGGAAGGAATTTAGAAATCCGTTTGGTAGAGACAGGAGATCGGAAGGAAAGGGAACCACGAGACGAGGGAGGAGGAGAAGAACTAGAGGAAGGCTTGGGATGGGACCGCTGGAGGGTGGGGCGTTGAGCCAAACCAGAAGAAGAGGGGCGAGGGCGAATCAGACAGACATTAATACAACACAGAGCGAGCCAAAGGTACTGACGGCTGGGACATGACTTATTAGCGCCACCGTACAGAAATATAAATATAAGTTTGGCTATAGACTTGTAAATATAATACCAGGTAAACTGTAAACAATAAACAGGAATAGTGGATTACCGAAGTACTATAGGGTCTACAAAACACGATTAACATGATGCATTACACGATAATGTTCCCAAACTTTATATCTTGAGGTGAAGGTTCAATATAATAATTTGTTAAGGTGTGACCCCAGAGAGTGAAGTTCAAGGTCCCCGGAGGACAATTACCGGTGATATTAAGGAGATGATTACATGATTATTTTGATGATAATATGTCCTTTGATTCCTGGGGTTATTGATCTGTCATTAAAGGGGCACTGACTGCTTTTTTGGCCTACAAGTTCATTCATTCATAAATTCTTAGTTCCTCGCTAGACATCCCTCAAGCTTAGAAAAACATCCCACAGACCCCCCCCCCCCCCCCTCCCCCGATAAACTTGTACATTTTTTGGTAGGAAAATGTCCTGGCCGTAGGCAGATTCCTCCTACAATTACAGGCTCGCTATTGCTCGCCAAGAAGAAATCGACACCTAAATGGCACGAAAGGTCCAAATATTGACAACAGAATGGAATGAAAGATCTTAAAATTGCCAAACTAATGGGCCAAATGTCTTAAAATCTCAAAAGCAATGGGGCTAAACATGAGGAAGAAGGAGGACCAGAAAAACGACCCATCTCCCCTTAACCTCAACAGTTAATCAGCCTCACCTTAAGATATGACCCAAGAAAGTCAAGTTCAAAATCACCGGAGAGAAATTGCCGGTGATATTATGGAGATGATTACTAGGGTTCGTATGCCCTGTAATTCTTGGGGTCAATGGTCTGTCGTTAAGGTGAGGCTGATGGACTGTTTGAGGTTAAGGGTTGATGGGTCGTTTTTCTGGTCCCCTTTCTCCCTCGTGTTAAGTCCCATTTTTTTGAGATAATAACACCTTCGGCCCATTAGTTTGGCGATTTTAACACCTTTCACCCCATTTCGTTGTCAATTTTAAAACCTTTCGTGCCATTTAGGTGTCGAGCGACAGCGAGCCTGAAATTTCAAGAGGAACAGGCCTTTGGGCGGGAAATTTTTCTACCGAAAATTGTACAAATTTATCTTGATGAAGGGTCTAGGGGGTGTTTTTCTAAGCTTGATTGAGGTCTAGCAAGAAATAAAGGAATAAATGAATTAATAGAAAAAAAAAAAAAATCAGTCTCCCCTTATGCATCTCAACTAATATCGTTTTCTTTGCCTGGCCTTGACAATGATGAACCCTTTGATGTGAAGATCTATGATATTAACAACAGACCATTGACCTCAAGATTTACAGGCTCGCTATCGCTCACCAGGAAAATATCTACACCTAAATGCCACAAAAACTCTTAATATTGACAAAGAAATGGGGCGAAAGGTGTTAAAATCGACAAATTATGGGTCAAACGTATATAATCTGAAAACCAATGAGGCTAAACATGAGGGAGAAGGGGAACCAGAAAAACCAGACCATCTCCCCTTAAGCAGTGACCCCAGAGACTCAAGTTTATGGACACCGAAGGGTAATTACCGGGGTTATATAGAGGATCATTACAAGGTGATCTGCCTTGTGTGGGCCAATCACCTTTCTGCAGACTCCCATTTTATTTTTCTGCGTTTCTAAGGTTCCATATTTCCTTTACGTCTTGGGGTCAATGATCTGTCGTTAAGGGGAGATTTCCACTTGAGGGATTTTTTTCTTGACCCCTTTCTCCCTCATGGTTAGCCCCATTGCTTTTGATATGTTAAGACGTTCGCCCCATTAGTTTGGTGATTTTAAGAACTTTCGCCCCATTTCTGTAAATTTTAAATCTTTTCGTGCCATTTAGATGTCAATTTTTTCCTGGAGAGCGATAGCGGCCTTCGGCCGGGACATTTTTCTACCGAAAAATTTACAAATTTATCTTGAAAGGGGGTCTAGGGGCTGTAATGTTAAGCTTGATGGAAGTCTAGGGAACTAACTACAACCCTCCCCTTAAGGGGGTAGGGCTTGGTTTTTGGTTCATATATTACATTTTATATATATGTTTTACTTTCCTCACTAAACCTCCATCAAACTTAAAAACAAAACAAAAACACCCCCACGATATATAAATGAATAAATAAATACGCCCATCCAAAATAAATACGCCCATCCATAATAAATACGCCCATCCATAATAAATACAGCCTGGCGGTAAGAGGTGAGAACCTTACAGCTTTCGGGTGGATGGGACTCGTTAGCCTTGGTCGGCAACTCATCTAGGGGAGACAACCTTATACAAATCCGGGTGGATGGGACTCGTCAGCCTTGGTTGGCAACCTGTCTAGGGGAGTAAACCTGATACAAATCCGTACTGCTTACCTAAGGGTAAGGCAGGTTAGTGGATGGATTAGCCGAACACCACTGTAGAAAAATAGTGCAAACAAGATACACAGAGGGCCTCTGAGTCGGACGGATCCTAAATTGAGTGGTCAATCCTGTAAGTCCTTCACTAAACTGGCTCGGGTTGTCCCTCTCACAGGGAATAGGTCCGCTTGGGGGCATTCTGTGTATGGCCACCCTCGTAAGGGGAGTAAGGCGTCCGGCAATAGATAGATAGATAGATCCATAATAAATACGCCCATCCATAATAAATACGCTCATCCATAATAAATACGCCCATCCATAATAAATACGCCCATCCATAATAAATACGCCCATCCATAATAAATACGCTCATCCATAATAAATACGCCCATCCATAATAAATACGCCCATCCATAATAAATACGCCCATCCATAATAAATACGCCCATCCATAATAAATACGCCCATCCATAATAAATACGCCCATCCATAATAAATACGCCCATCCATAATAAATACGCCCATCCATAATATATACGCCCATCCATAATAAATACGCCCATCCCCCTTTGCTCGCCAGGAAAAAATCGACACCTAAATGACAGAAAAGGTCTTAAAAGTGACATAAATGGGGCGAAAGTTCTAAAAATCGCCAAACTAATGGGGCGAACGTCTTAAAATATCAAAAGCAATGGGGCTAAACATAAGGGAGAAAGGAGTCAAGAAATAAATCCCTCAAGTGGACATCTCCCCTTAAGTATCGAGAAATTACCTTGAAAGGGATTCAATTTCCCGTCATAATGAATGAAACAGAATATAATCATCATCCTCTTAACAACACCGGTCATTTCCCTTCGGTGCCCTTGAACTTTACTCTCTGGAGTCAATGCTTAAGGGGAGGTGGGTCGTTTTTCTGGACCCCCTTCTTCCTCATGTTTAGCTTTTGAGATAGTAACACATTCGGCCCATTAGTTTGGCGATTTAAGACCTTTCGCCCCATTTCGTTATCAATTTTACGACCTATATTGTACCATTTAGGTGTCGATTTTTTCCTGGCGAGCGATAGCGAGCCTGTAATTTTAAGAGGAACCGGCCTTTGGCCGGGAAATTCTTCTACCGAATAATGTACAAATTTATCTTGAGGAGGGGTCTAGGGGATGTTTTTCGAAGTTTGAGGGATGTATAGCGAGGAAACTAAGAATTTATGAATGAATGAATGTATAGGCCAAAAAAGCAGTCGGTGTCCCCTTAACGACAGATCAATAACCCCAGGAATTAAAGGAAATTATGGAACCTAATTATTATCTTCTTAATAACCCTGGTAATTTCCCTCCGATGTCCTTGAACTTGACTCCTAGGTCACTGCTTAAGGGGATATGGGTCGTTTTTCTGGTCCCCCTTCTCCCTCATGATTAGCCCCATTGATTTTCAGATTTTAAGACATTTGGCCCATTAGTTTGGCAATTTTAAGACCTTTCGCTCCATTTCTTTGTCAATATTAAGACTTTTTGTGTCAATTAGGTGTCAATATTTTCCTGGCGAGCGATAGCGAGCCTGTGATTTAAGAGGAATCGGCCTTCGGCCGGGACATTTATCTATCGAAAAATGTACACATTTATCTTGAAGGAGGGTCTTGAGGGGGTGATTTTCTAAGCTCGATGGAGGTCTAGGGAACAAACTATAAACCTCCCCTTAACGACAGATCATTGACCCCAGAACGTAAAGGAAATATGGAACCTAATAATTAATAATCTTGGAAATATCCCTGGTAATTTCCCTCCCTTGTGTCCCTGAACTTCACTCCTAGGTCCCTGCTTAAGCCTTAAGGGGAGATGGACTGGTTTTTCTGGTCCCCCTTCTCCCTCATGTTCAGCCCCATTAGTGTTCAGATTATAAGACATTCAGCCCATTAGTTTGGCGATTCTAAGGCCTTTTGCCCCATATGTTTGTCAATATTAAGAATGTTCGTGCCTTCGGCCGGGATATTTTTCTATCGAAAAATATACAAATTTATCTTGAAAGTAGGTCTAGTGGGTGTTTAAGCTTGATGGATGCCTAGAGAGGAAGCTATAAATATATACATAGACCAAACAACAAGCACTACCACCTTAAGGAGATGATTATCATATGCCCTGTCATTCCTGGGGTCAATCGTCTGTAATTCTTGGGGTCAATGGTCTGTCGGTAATGTTATAGACCTTCACATCAGAGGGTTCATCATCGTCAAGGGCAGGCAAAGATTACTATATAAGTTGAGATGTATAAGGGCAGACGGACCGTTTATTGTTTGGTTTTTTGGTCTATTAATGAATTTATTCCTTTATTTCTTAGTTTTCTCGCTAGACCTCCATCAAGCTTAGAAAAACACCCCCTAGACCCCCTTCAAGATAAATTTGTAAATTTGTTGGTAGAAAAATGTCCCGGCCGAAGGCCAATTCCTCTTAAATTTTCTGGCTCGTTATCGTTCACCAGGCAATAATCGACACCTAAATGGTACGAAAGGTCTTAAACTTGACAATGAAATGGGGTGAAAGGTGTTAAAATCGCCAAACTAATGGGCCGAACGTCTCATAATCTCAAAATAAATGGGGCTTAACAGGAGGGAGAAAGGGGACCAGATAAACGACCCATCTCCCCTTAATCTCAACAGTCCATCAGCCTCACCTTAACGACAGACCATTGACCCCAGGACGTAAAGGGAATATGGAGCCTTGTAATTATCCTCCCCCCCCCCCCCCCCCCCCCCCCCCTTTCGGTGACCTTGAACTTGACTCTCTTGGGTCACAACTTAACATATAACCGTCTTGGTGATGTAATGGTTAAGGTGTCTAATAATCTGTGTGTGATAACTCGGGTTCGAATCCTGGTGGATCACACAATTATATGCTTTCATTAATTTCATTGGAGGTGTTTGGTGTTGTGGTGAAATTAATACAAAAAAAAAATTATATTGAACCTTCACCTCAAGCTATAAAGTATCCTATTGTTCAACTCAACATGTCCACAGTAAGTTTGTTGTTGTTGTTCCCAAAGTTGTCTGGCTGAACAACCCCAAGGTCCCGAGCAAGGCCAAGGTAATAACCGAGCGCCCCCACAGAACCCTCCCTGTTATGTCTTGTGTTTCTCTCTATTACACTGCCTGCCTGCCTACCTGCCTGCCTGCCTGTCTCTTCTTCTTCTTCATTTTTACCTTCATACCCCCGTCAGAGACTCCATCCTTTTCCTCTCTCTCTCTCTCTCTCTCTCTCTTTCTCTTCTTCATCTATATTTCGACACAGCCATCAGAACCTCTCCACTCTCGTCTTCAGATCATATCTCTCTCTCTCTCTCCTTCCTCTATCTCTCCTTCCATACTCTCACTCTCTCAACCTCTATCTATCTATGTCTCTCTCTCTCTCTCTCTCTCTCTCTCTTCCGCCCCACACTCTCGTCTTCAGATCATATCACTCTCCGGCAAGAATTGAAAACATCCTTTTCCTTTCACTACAATCCTTTCTCCATTTCTGGTGAATTTATTTGCATATCCTCAAAAACACTAAAAAATAGATATTGTGGGGGATAATATGGCCAAAGGTTATCTCTTACCACACCAATCGAAATATAAAATTAATCAACATAAATAAAAATAAAGTCTGAGATCGCCTACCTTATGGTATGAACTATGGTAGCCTATCTCTCAGGATGCCCTAACTAAACATTGTATAAATGGCCATATATATCAATGACTTAGCTATAACTAGGGTCCTGGTTTAGTTCAGAGGATTCCGGCTTCGGTAGATAAGGGTTATAGGTCAGGACTCCGGGCCGGGCGTGGGAATTGTGGTAGAGGAGATCACAGGACACTTCTCTACCGTTCAGATGTTTACTAGCGTCTGATCGGAACTTCAATTTCCGACTCTAAATAAACTATATATTAATTCGTTACCAAGGGTTCATTCCCTCTTCACGAAATCATATAAATAATTATCAGCATTTAAATTATATAATTATAAAGGTAAACATCGTTTCACAACGATTTAGTGAACATAATATCAAGATATTAACTACCCTAAAGGTTAATAGAGAAAGTTAGAAGCTATAATATAGGGGAGAAATGTGTGAAATGGATAGAAGCCTTCCTGAAAGATCGGAGACAGAGGGTACTGGTGAATGGAATAGGCTCGGGGTGGAGGGAAATTACAAGTGGGGTACCTCAGGGATCTGTGTTGGGACCACTGCTGTTCGTTATATTTATCAACGACTTGCCTGAAGTTATAACTAATGGAAGTGAGGTATACCTGTATGCGGATGACACTAAACTGTATAGAAGAGTGAGGAGTAAGGAAGATATGGGTTTGCTTCAAGGAGATGTGGACGGCATGAAGGGATGGTCTGAGCATTGGTTAATGCCTTTTCATCCAAAAAAATGCAAGTACATGCGGATTGGGACCAGCAAGATAGACAAGGTAGGATACAGTATGTATGAAGCGATGGAGGAAGTGAGTGCAGAAAAGGATATAGGAGTAGTGATAGACAATAAGTTAAATTTCTCGGAACATTTAGCGGAAAAGATAAACAAAGCCAATAGAATTGTAGGGCTGATAAGGAGGACATTTGTGTCACTTGACGAAGAAATCTTCAGGAATCTATATACAGCGCTGGTTAGGCCGCACCTGGAATATGCAAACCAGGTGTGGGCTCCATATATGGTAAAGGATATAGAAGCAGTGGAGAAAGTGCAGAGGAGAGCTAGCAAGCTGGTACCAACGTTGAAGAACGCGGGCTATGAGCAGAGGTTGAGGACACTGGGGCTTCCGACACTGGCATATAGGAGAAAGAGAGGGGATATGATAGAGACTTTTAAGATAGTGTCAGGAAAGTACGATGAGGATGTGTGTGAAGGTATCTTCTTGATGCAGGAGGGAACAAGAACGAGAGGACACTCTAAGAAAATTTACAAAGAAAGAAATAGGCTTGAGAAGGCAAAGAACTCATTTTGTGATAGAGTGGTAAATGAGTGGAACGCACTGCCCCAGTATGTAGTCGATTCCGAATCAATAAGGGAGTTTGAAAGTAATCTTGATAAAGCATGGGGAAGACAAGATTTGAAGTTTGATTATAAAACAAAAATACAGAATAGTAAAAATGTTGCGTCTGCTACCGCCGCCGCCAACACCGTGAACGACCGCAGCAGTGCAAGTACAAAGGAGTACAAAGGAGT
Source organism: Lithodes maja (assembly GCA_037953745.1). Classification (NCBI taxonomy): domain Eukaryota; kingdom Metazoa; phylum Arthropoda; class Malacostraca; order Decapoda; family Lithodidae; genus Lithodes; species Lithodes maja. Next base: position 67,363 of record JBAKBP010005805.1, on the reverse strand, counting down.
ACAAAGGAAATCAAGCAACAACAGGTCTAGTGACCCTTCTAGGCTGCTTGTCCTCCAAAACACTGAGGATCAAGTGTCCAAACAGTGGTTTAGAGTGGGTAAGGGAACATTGGAAAGGGAACTACTGCCCTAGAACTAATGTCCGTGGCAGGATTAGGAAGTTAGTAGGGGACAGATGGGTTAGTAACTGAGGGCGGTATACAATAAAGTTATTCATTTACAAACGCAGTCAGTCGCGGGTTTGATGCGAGATATTTGTCTAAGCGGAGTTTAAATGAATCAACGGTGCTGCAGTCTATAACGTCTCGGGGAAGCCCATTCCACAAGTTGACAACTCGATTGAAGAAGAAATTCTTAGATTCGTGTGAGTTAAAAGATTTACCAATAATTTTGCAACCGTTTCCCCGCGTGTAATTAGATTGGTCGATAGTGAAGTACTTACTACAGTTCATATTGTCGATGCCTTTGATGATTTTGAACACTTGAATTAAGTCGCCTCTTAATCTGCGCTGGGTTAAAGGAAATAGATTTAATTCTCTAAGACGCTCTTTGTATGGTTTGTTCTTTAGGCTAGGTATCATTTTGGTAACTCTACGTTGAACTCGTTCTAGCTTGTTTATATCTTTTTGGTAATAAGGGCACCAGGATTGAACGCAGTATTCCAGAAGAGGGCGGACTAAGGAATTGTAAAGGGTTAGGATAACATCTTTGGATTTATGCTCAAATGACCTGCTTATAAAGCCAATTATTTTGTTTGCCTTCTTAACAACTTCTGAACATTGTTGACTCGGTTTTAGGTTACTCGATATTGTTACTCCCAGATCGGTTTCTTTGTTTACATTCTTAAGCTGAGTGCCATTCATCGAATAGTTTGCTTTCTCATTTAGGTATCCGATATGTAGTACTTTACATTTATCCGCATTGAAACTCATTTGCCAAATTTGGGCCCAACATGACAATTTATCTAGATTGTGTTGCATATCGTCAACTTGTTCTTTTGAGAGTACGCTATTTGCAATTTTTGTATCGTCAGCAAATTTCGAGACTGTACAGGTGAGACCCTCATCTATGTCGTTGATGTAAATTAGAAAGAGAATTGGTCCTACTACCGATCCCTGGGGTACCCCACTACTTACATTGGTCCATTTAGATGCCTTACCGTTTATGACTACTCTTTGCTTTCTGTCGCTGAGCCAATTTTCTATCCATTTCAACACACCGTCTTGTATTCCATGCGCTTTTAGTTTTAGCAGTAATCGTTTGTGGGGAACTTTGTCAAAGGCCTTTTGAAAATCAAGGTATATAATATCTACAGCTTTACTCTCATCGTAGAGGTTGAAGATATCGTGGAAGAAGTCTAAGAGGTTTGTTAAACAGGAACGTTTTTTACGAAAGCCGTGTTGACTATCTTTAAGTAAGTTATTTGCCTCTAAGTGATTTACGAGTCTGTCTCTTATGACCGTTTCTAGCATTTTACATACAATTGAGGTTAAGCTAATTGGACGATAGTTACTGGGTAGGGATTTGCTGCCTTTTTTTAATATCGGTGTTACGTTGGCTAGCTTCCACTGATCAGGCATAGTCCCAGACTGCAAGGATTCATTGAATAGCAATGTCAGTGGTTTGGAGAGCTCATCCTTAGCTTCCTTTAGAACTCTAGGTGAGATTGTATCAGGTCCAGGCGTTTTATTTACCTCGAGTTTATCTAAACAATTCAATACTTCTCTCTCTGTAACGGTGATATTGCTTAGAACATCTGAATTATCAATCTGAATCGGCGATGGTGTAGGGATATCACTGAGGTCTTCGGTTGTAAAAACTGATGCAAAGAAGGTATTGAGGGCATTACTCATTTGTACTTCGTCTTTGGTGTATTCTCCATTTTCATCGACTAACGGTCCAACAGTTGAAGTAACTACTTTTTTCTTTCTGATATAACTATAGAATTCTTTCGGGTTTGTTTTACTTTGATTCGCAACATGTAACTCCAGGGTCTTTTTACTTTGCTTAATTAACTTTTTGGCTTTGCGTCGTAGCTCTACAAGATTATTAAGTACTGGTACTGAGCTGGATACACAGGCATAGTTTGCCTTTTTCCAGAGGATCTACTGTAAGAAACTGTAAGAAACTAAAGCAAACGGTGGATCACGTATGCGGTCGGTCGCGGGAATATTTAAACTGATCCTCTTTACAGTTCTTCTAAACTTATTTCTACAAGGTTTTATAACTAAATTAACTTGATCAAGATAATCTTATACAGTACTAAATTACCTAACATTAATTAATCTCTACAATATATACAATCACTGGGTTCTGGTAGGAAATTGTTCACTCTAGTGAGGTTACCCTATCGGAAGGTTGTTGCCAACATTCCCCAGATACCGGTGTAGTCAATTTATTTCTCACAGATTGGGGCCCGGCGAAGTATGATGTGTCGCATCATGTTATATCACCTGCGGCTAACAAATCACGTCAATTTCTTCTAGACCCCGCAGCAGCTGCTCGTGGTGGTCTTGGGCTACCTATTACTATGGGTTGCTGTTCTTCTTCCGGTGGGATGGCGAGTTCCATAGCTATGATACGATCTACAGTTCGGAGAGTGGTTTGTCCTCGAGATACAATCTTAACGGTTCTGATAACTCCTTCGGAATCAGGATAGACTTCTTGGATCCTTGCTAAGGGCCATTTAGAGTGAGGTTGGTCCATTTTCAACAAGACTATGTCTCCCACTACCGGTTTGTGACGGTTACTAGCAGAATTCGCACCATAATACCTCTCCCGTAAGCTCAAGATATACTCAGATGCCCAATGTTTGTTCCAGGCGTCCAGTATTTTGCAGAGTTTATGGTAGCTTCGTCGCAAGTGTGCATCTGCTTCATTAACGGAGGGATGCACTAATTCCTCGGTCACGTCCAAACGGGGGACTGGGTCCAATCGTCTACCATAAAATAAATGAGCCGGTGTTAAGGCCTCAATTTCCTGATTGGAGTCATCTTGATACGTTAGTGGTCGATTATTTACTCTGGTTTCTATTTCGGTGACAACAGTTCTTAACTCATCCAAGGTGACCTTGGACTTGTGAAGAACCCTTTTCAGGCACGATTTCACGATACCTATCATTCTCTCTGTAAATCCATTTTGCCAAGGGGCTCTGGGAGTTGTGAATGACCAATAACAACTTCTAGAATCCAACATTTGCTGTACTGCGTTGCTCTTTAATAGTTCAGAAACCAACGGTGATGCGCCCACAAAATTTGTCCCATTGTCACTAATCAAACGTCTGGGACAACTTCGCCGAGCGGCAAATCTTCTAAATAAATTAATAAAGGTTTCCGAGCTAATGTCCTCCGCTATTTCCAAATGGATAGCCCGAGTGCTGTTACAGGTGAATAGACATATGTAAACCTTCTTGGGTGGACCATCATCTCCTGTGAGAGTGATGGCACCAGTATAATCTATACCTGTTACCTCAAATGGTGTCCTTTGGTGAATGCGGTCTGGCGGAAGAGCTGGTGGTCCAGGGTTAGGAATAGCGATAGCTGTATACCTCTTGCAAATAATGCAATTCTTGATACAGCGTTTAACAGCTCGTCGTCCCTGGGGTATCCAATATGTTTGTCGCATATAGGCTAGAGTGTCTGCTACCCCACCGTGTTTAGTGGTTTCATGCGCTTTTAAAATCATCAATTTGGTGAGGTCGCAATCCTTGGGCAATAGGATCGGATGCCGAGTTTTGAGGGGTAGATCAGCTTTACCAATACGACCTCGACAACATATTAATTCTTGATTGTCTAGATACAGCCCAAGGTCCTTCATTCTTTTGGTTGGCTTGGGATTGGGTTTACGTAGCTGTGTTAATTCCTCCTCATACTTTTCAGTTTGTATCCTTCTGATCCAGTAGATAAGTGGGTCTAATTCATCCATCTTTACCTTCTTGCTCAGGAACTTAAACACAAATTTAGTTACAGTTAATAGTTTGTCCAAATTGGAGAACTTGGTGATGTCAATCACTGAAGGCTCTGGGATAATTATTGGGTCCATATTAACTTTATCATCATTAACCTTCTGGTATGATTTTTGTTCTGGCCAATCACTCTGACGTAGCCAAACCGGACCCTGAAACCACAGAGTTTCGTTAATCAGTTTCTTGACACCAACACCTCGGCTCACCAAGTCAGCCGGATTATCCTTGGACTTAACATGCATGAATGTATAGTTCATTTGCAGTTCCTTTATTTTGTGTACTCTGTTACGCACATAAACTATGTGACTATCATCCTTAGCTATCCAGTGCAAACATATCTCACTATCTGTCCATATATATGTCTCACCTAAAAAGGAAAACATACCATTCAAATAAGTAGCTAACCTAGTTCCCAATTCAACAGCGGTCAGCTACAACTGTGTAAGGGTACGTTGTTTTAATATGGGGCTACTCGGGATTTGGACATAATCATAGTAGATCGGACTTCAGTGACACAATAAGCTACTGCACCATACGCCTTAGATGAGGCATCACAAAATATGTGCAATTGAGCACACTCATTATCAGAGGTAGGATCACATCTTCTAGGAAACTTGACTGAGGATACCTTCTCATATTCCACCTGCAATTTGTTCCACTCTTCTGTATACTTTTCAGGTAATGGAGTATCCCAACTCAGTGCTTCTCTCCAGGCCTCCTGAACTAAAATCTTCCCTTTAATTGATATGGGACTAAATATGCCCAATGGGTCGAACATCATAGAGACATGACTTAAGAGTGTACGTTTTGTGAGTTTTACATCGGGAAACTTGAGGGGTTTTAGAGACATCTCATCAGTAGTTGTTTTCCACAGCAATCCTAGTACTGGTTGATATTCTGGTATTTGATAGTCAGGATAGTCTCTTCTTATCTGGTCCAAAAGAATATGAGAGTTTGAATTTCAACTTTGTAGTGGCATATTGGCTTTATTACATTCTTGCCTTGCCAAATTGTAGATTTCAATCACCTCTTCTCCATTGTCGGCAACGCCCTGAAGATTATCCATGTAAAACAGTTGACCCATTTCCGGTTTCTCTGTCTTCTGGAAATGATATCTCAAAGTGCTGCACAACAAGAAAGGACTAGAGCAGGAACCAAACAACACTGACCGAAAGCGGTATTATTTTATCCGCCCACCAGGCTCAAAAGGATCTTCAGGCCAAAGGAACTTTGTGAATTTGCGGTCCTGCTCCTTTAACCCTATTCTCAAAAAGGCTTTGGAGATATCTGCCACAAACCCAAATCTCTTCGTCCTGAATTTTAATAGTACATCACCCAGTATTTCAGTCAGATTTGGTCCTACATAGAGACAATCGTTTAGACTTGCTTCATTCTTCGCTGCTCGAGAACTGCAGTTAAATACCACTCTGATGGGGGTAGTACTGGAGTCCTTACTTACAGCATGATGAGGAAGGTAATGACCCTCTTTATGGTTTATTTCACCTGGGACCTCCTCAATAAAGTAATTTTCCAACTGCTCTTGAATTATTTTATGATAAATGTCCAGTCGTTCAGGATGTTGACGCAATCTCTCCACCATTTTATTTAATGGACATCTTGAACTCTGGTAGTTAGTTGGTAATTCAGGGGCATTTATCATCCATGGAAGTCCTACCCAGTACTGGCCATCCTTATACTCAACTGTGTCTAGGTAGTGGTTATATGTTAAGATGTCTTCAGGGGTGGGAAGATCTGCTTCTATACCCACAGTGTCCAGTTCCCAAAGTTTGTGAACAGGTTCTTGTTGCTCTTCTAGAATGTCTCCTAGTTGTGATGGTATTAATTCTGCACCAATTCTAGCCACCACCAGAGATTGTGCCGGAGTCACAAAGACTGGATCCATCCGGTTGTCTGATTCACTTTGGGCCACATGTGGGTAGATATCCCATGATTATATATCCACCTGATGAAGAAATTAACTGGATACCGTGTTTCCGAGTCATTTTTCGCAAGAAGCGACCACAATAGTCGGAGTCAGTTGAATTGGACCTACTGCGTCAGACTCTATAGTTGGGTCTGCTAGTTGAACACCCTCCTTTGTTAAGAAGTTAGATGCCTCCTTTAAACCCTTATTTACCACAGAAGTGTTCATGTCTTCCTTAACCACCGCAGTCACTTTACATTTATATTTGCCCAATTTAATCAGGGGTTTAACCACGTCAAATGTTTGTGTTTCCTTATTTGACAAAAATCCAGTTATTGCCATGTTCACTCTTCCTACTGTTGGCAAATTCATGGCTCTGACAACATTTCCGGCAATGAAGGTCTTTTGCGCTCCAGTATCAAAGAGTGCTTTGACCGGCATAACCTCTTTTCCTCTGATCAGTTGAATCTCGGCTGTAGGAGTAGCTGCCGGCGTATGCATTGGGTTTCCAGTGGTCAGGGTCATATTTACACTTGTCGGTTTGGGTTGTACTTCACTGATCTTGGGACACAACGCGGTATGATGTACACCAGTCTTGCACCGAAAACATAAATTTAATTTAGTGGCACATTCCTCAGTAGAATGTCTTGTGCTAAGGCAAACAAGACACTTACCTAGTTCGATGAGTCGTGGAAGTCTAGCCTTAAGATTTGGATAAGTCCTACAATACACTGTGGAATGTTGTTCTGAACATAACATACACACCTTCCGGTTTTCTTGGTTTATCCCTGGTGTGGGGTTAACATTTTTTGGTTACTTCTTGGGTCACTGGAGAATTGAGACGGGAATTTTTTCTCTCCCAAACACCTTTTGTTTTAGATACTGTATTAGTTTGATTATTCTGCTGGACGGATGTCACATAGGTACCAACCTCTTCCCTCTAGAACGGTTTTGCTTTTTCCTTAGTCCCTGTTGTAGACACTTTTGTGTATTTAACCTTGTTGTCTCCTTCCTTGATACCGCTATCCTTCTTGGAAACCTGCATGTGTTTGCACAGCTCTCTTAAACCCTCTTCTATCTCTTAATACGTGAAGTAGTTCTTCTTATACCTGTGGTACAATTCATCACAGGTTTTCTGAGAGAGCTTTTGTTGTACAATATGGTTCAAGAGCCAAGAAGCTGAATCAAGATCTTTCTGGGTACTAAGTGATTTCAAAACACAATTCAAGCTGATCCGGAATGACTGAAGATCCTGGTACGTATGCTTTGGTCCTGATAACTCCAGCAATTTGTAAACTAGGCGCTGTAGAGTCAACTCCGTATCTTCAAAATTCTCCTCGAGTACGTCTAGAGCTGCTGTATAATTGGCATCTGTTATGGGAACTTCCTTGATAAAATCCAATGCAAAACCCTTAAGTTGACCCAACAAGTATGAAAATTTATTTGCTGCAGAAATATCTAACCTGTCATGAACTAAACCTTTAAATTTGTCCCAAAAGGTATTCCAATCAGATTGCCCATCAAATTCAGGTAAGGATATAGGTGGCAACTTAAAGCTTTGTTGTCCCGGAGCCGCAGTACCATTACTGGTACCATTACTCCCTGTTTCGGTAACTGTCTCTGTCGCCAAGGATTCGAACCCAGCTAGTTGATCCAAATAATTTTCACGGGCATTTGCATAGGCTTGCTGTAATTCCTCAAACCTTTCAGATTGTTCTTGTTTGATGCAAAAGTCCTCCAATTTATTGCAAGACTCTTCATAATTAGCCCACCGGGTTTTAAGATCTTGGATTTGAGATTTTAACAGCTCCCTTGGACAGGGGTCACGTCTTTTTACCTCCTGACAATTATTTAATGCTCTAGTTACCCAGCCTAATTTCCCCACCATAGATTTTCTCAAGAGTGTATCAGTCATTTTGGAAAATGGGTAATTATTTCCTGGACTATTATTAATGTTTATACTGAAGACTAATTTTCAACAATCAAAATTATATTTAGATATATTATAGCCTAACACATACTCAATTTAGCTGTTAATCTTTAGCATTATATGTGTACCATTATTTGCTACAAATTCAGATGAATAATTAGTTGAAAACATTAAGTCCACAATATAATTTACCTAATACGTGGGAACGCACGCTAGTAGGGGGAGGGAATATATTTATTATTGAATTAAATGTCATATATGCTCCGTCGTCCCGAGCATTTAGCTAGTCTACTTGGTCTTTCAGACGCAGGTGACATTAAAGGACAGAAACATAAAAATGGCCTAAATTATCAAATAATAGGGAGAATTTAGGTACAAGAATGAAGCAAAAGCTGTAAATATTTAGTTAATCATTGATTTCTTATCCCAGATGTTAGTGGGTACCTGTGGTAGTAGCATTTTTCTAAAAGTGGGGGGGAAACACATTTATTATTTATTAAATTTGGTATATGCTCCGTCCCTTAGCTGGTCGACCTAGTCTGCCAGACACGGGTGACATAAAGGGCGGAGACATAAAATGGTCTAAATAAGAAAAATATGGGGGAAATTTAGGGACTGCAACGAAGCTCAAGCTCCGAGTTTCACAAACGCCAGAGAACGCAATGTTGCAGGCCCTCCTACCAGTCCTCTACCACAGGATTTAAACGCCATGCCAGTGCCACTCACCCACGGCCATCACCTGGTAAACCAACCAATCTGCCCGTGAATCGACGATGTACTCGTGATAGTGGGTTACCTGCGCGGCTTGAGCTCTATGGTTCCAGTGGACGCCGTCACGACGCAAATTGCGGCGATATGGTCTGGCTCCAAACTGGAACGGTCGATAGCCGCGCAGTAGTCTCTGCAGTCGCCGATTCACGGCTTGGTATATTGTGCGGTAATGACCGGGGGTTACACCTGGCTCACCCTCATGAATGGGGGCCAGCTCTCGTGGCTCCAGCAAGACGACTGCTACCTTAGAGCCACAGCGCTGCTCAATTAGTTGGATGATAAAGATGATGTCATCCGTAATTTCTGACACTTGGACTGTTTCGTGTACGTCGTTGCCTCCCAAATATAAGATGGTCAATTGGTGAGGCCAATCGAGTACACAATTCAGTCGCCTGTCTGTCATGAAATTACGGGCTCTACCTCCTGGGGCTCGATAGCATCTAATTTCACAGTTAGGGACCTCAAAATGGCGGGGTATCAAACTGTGTCCCACAAATGCGACATTATACATTTATAGAAATGGGGACCCTAACTGTTAATAACAAAATTGACCTAACCCAACCCCTAGTCTGCACACCGATTGGAATCCTCACTTGGGGCACCAAAATGTGGGGGACAATATGGCCAAAGGTTATCTCTTACCACACCAATCGAAATATAAAATTAATCAACATAAATAAAAATAAAGTCTGAGATCGCCTACCTTATGGTATGAACTATGGTAGCCTATCTCTCAGGATGCCCTAACTAAACATTGTATAAATGGCCATATATATCAATGACTTAGCTATAACTAGGGTCCTGGTTTAGTTCAGAGGATTCCGGCTTCGGTAGATAAGGGTTATAGGTCAGGACTCCGGGCCGGGCGTGGGAATTCTAGTGGAGGAGATCACAGGACACTTCTCTACCGTTCAGATGTTTACTAGCGTCTGATCGGAACTTCAATTTCCGACTCTTAAATAAACTATATATTAATTCGTTACCAAGGGTTCATTCCCTCTTCACGAAATCATATAAATAATTATCAGCATTTAAATTATATAATTATAAAGGTGAACATCGTTTCACAACGATTTAGTGAACATAATATCAAGATATTAACGACCCTAAAGCAAACGGTGGATCACGTATGCGGTCGCGGGAATATTTAAACTGATCCTCTTTACAGTTCTTCTAAACTTATTTCTACTAGGTTTTATAACTAAATTAACTTGATTAAGATAATCTTATACAGTACTAAATTACCTAACATTAATTAATCTCTACAATATAAATACAATCACCGGGTTCTGGTAGCAAATTGTTCACTCTAGTGAGGTTACCCTATCGGAAGGTTGTTGCCAACATTCTCTAGATACCGGTGTAGTCAATTTATTTCTCACAGATATACTGTATATATAATTTGTAATGAATATAATTATGTTTTATTTTTCCTTGTGCAGCAAGAGTGGCCTGTACTCCCTGTTTCTAGTCGATTGGCTTAGGCAACGCTCATAAATAATGCTTCTATTATCTCCTGTACTCCCTGTCTCTAGTTGATTGGCTTAGGCAACGCTCATAAATAATGCTTCTATTATCTCCTGTACTCCCTGTCTCTAGTTGATTGGCTTAGGCAACGCTCATAAATAATGTTTCTATTATCTCCTGTACTCCCTGTTTCTAGTTGATTGGCTTAGGCAACGCTCATAAATAATGCTTCTATTATCTCCTGTACTCCCTGTTTCTAGTTGATTGGCTTAGGCAACACTCATAAATAATGCTTCTATTATCTCCTGTACTCCCTGTCTCTAGTTGATTGGCTTAGGCAACGCTCATTAATAATGCTTCTATTATCTTCTAGTTATTATGTATGCCATGTCCACAATTTAGTAGTACCATATACTGTACATGCAAATATAGTAAATATCAAACAAGTACCGGTATAGCTTGTACAGTAGGTACTGGTTTATCGGGTACATGTTCAACACGGTTATCTACTTGTGAAATTACAATGTATTGTATGTAACATGTCTTTTTCTACGTTACTGTATATCCCCTCCTAATTACAAGGTATTGAATGTAACCTGTCTTTTTCTACATTACTGTATATCCCCTCCTAATTACAAGGTATTGAATGTAACCTGTCTTTTTCTACATTACTGTATATCCCCTCCTAATTACAATGTATTGTATGTAACCTGTCTTTTTCTACATTACTGTATATCCCCTCCTAATTACAAGGTATTGTATGTAACATGTCTTTTTCTACATTACTGTATATCCCCTCCTAATTACAAGGTATTGTATGTAACATGTCTTTTTCTACATTACTGTATATCCCCTCCTAATTACAAGGTATTGAATGTAACCTGTCTTTTTCTACATTACTGTATATCCCCTCCTAATTACAATGTATTGTATGTAACATGTCTTTTTCTACATTACTGTATATCCCCTCCTAATTACAAGGTATTGTATGTAACATGTCTTTTTCTACATTACTGTATATCCCCTCCTAATTTCGCCAACACCATCTCCCCTGAACTCCTCTTTTGCCTACTCCATCTTTATCTCCCCATACTAATTCTCCTCTTTCGTAGCCTCCTCTTGCATGTCCTCCTTTCTTATATTACTCTTAAGGGGAGATGAGTAGTTCCTTCCTCATGGTTAGTCCCCTTTAGTTCTCAGATTTAAAGACGTTCCGCCCAATCAGTTTGTCGATTTTAAGGCGTTTCGCCCCTTTTCTTTCTCAATATTAAGATTTTTCGTGTCATTTAGGAGTCGATTTTTTCCTGGCGAGCCTGTAATTTAGAAGGAACTAAGACCGGGAAAATATTCTACCGAAAAATGTACAAATATATCTTGAAGGGGGATCCTGTTTTTTTTTTTTTTAAGTTTGATGGAGGTCAAAAGAAGAAACTAGAAAAATAATAAATAAATGAAAACATCGACCAAAAAGTGAACCATCCCCACCGACTTGTTATTGTTCCTCTTCCTCGTCCATCTCTCACTACTTTATACAGGGTGATCCAGAAATATGTGCCGAAAATCAGGGGATGTATTCCTGACACATAATTGAATATAAATCACTAAATGACCATATAAGCAAATATCAATAGTTGTCGAGTTACAGCACCTAACAGGTCTGCTTGAATGTGTTTTACTCCGGGAATTGCTTGTAAATGAAACATTTACCAAGGACAACGTGATGTATTAACAAAATAAAACAGTATTTCCAGTATGACAATAACATGTAATGTGCTGTATTACTTTACGGTCGTTAAACAGTATTTCCAGTATGACAATAACATTTACTGTGCTGTATTACTTTACGGTCGTTAAACAGTATTTCCAGTATGACAATAACATTTACTGTGCTGTATTACTTTACGGTCGTTAAACAGTATTTCCAGTATGACAATAACATTTACTGTGCTGTATTACTTTACGGTCGTTAAACAGTATTTCCAGTATGACAATAACATTTACTGTGCTGTATTACTTTACGGTCGTTAAACAGTATTTCCAGTATGACAATAACATTTACTGTGCTGTATTACTTTACGGTCGTTAAACAGTATTTCCAGTATGACAATAACATTTACTGTGCTGTATTACTTTACGGTCGTTAAACAGTATTTCCAGTATGACAATAACATTTACTGTGCTGTATTACTTTACGGTCGTTAAACAGTATTTCCAGTATGACAATAACATTTACTGTGCTGTATTACTTTACGGTCGTTAAACAGTATTTCCAGTATGACAATAACATTTACTGTGCTGTATTACTTTACGGTCGTTAAACAGTATTTCCAGTATGACAATAACATTTACTGTGCTGTATTACTTTACGGTCGTTAAACAGTATTTCCAGTATGACAATAACATTTACTGTGCTGTATTACTTTACGGTCGTTAAACAGTATTTCCAGTATGACAATAACATTTACTGTGCTGTATTACTTTACGGTCGTTAAACAGTATTTCCAGTATGACAATAACATTTACTGTGCTGTATTACTTTACGGTCGTTAAACAGTATTTCCAGTATGACAATAACATTTACTGTGCTGTATTACTTTACGGTCGTTAAACAGTATTTCCAGTATGACAATAACATTTACTGTGCTGTATTACTTTACGGTCGTTAAGTCATTTCGCATCTGTTTCAGACATTTTGTACAATCCCTGTACAAATCCCTGTACACATTCCTGGCAGACCTCGGAGGTGCTGTAACTCGAAAACTATTGAGAATTGCCAATATGGTCATTTCGTAATTTACATTCAATTATGTGTCAGGAATACATCCCCTGATTTTCGGCACATATTTCTGGATCACCCTGTATAATCCTATGTTCCCCCTTTTATCTTGTTTGTCTTTCTTGTCCACCTCTTCTTCCTCCACCTCCTTCTCTTCCTCCTCCACCTCTTCTTCTTCCTCCACCTCATCCTCCTCCTCTTCTTCCTCCACTTCTTCTTCCCTCCACTTCTTTTTCCCTCCTCCTCCTCATTCACTTGAAATCTCCGCCTGTATTCGGCCTCATTTTATGCCATCGATCAGCCTATATGAATATCTCCGCCCCCGCCCCCCCCTACCCCCAGATACCCACCTGTCTCTACCCCCCCCCCCCCAAGCCTTATTGGTAAATCTTTTAATTCACACTAAGCTAAAAATGTCTTCTTTAATCGAGTTGTCAACTTATGGAATGGGCTTCCCCGAGACGTTATAGACTGCAGCACCGTTGATTCATTTAAACTTCGCCTAGACAAATATATCGCATCAAACCCGCGACTGACTGCGTTTGAAAATTAATAACTCTATTTTATCCTCCCCTCAGTTACTAACCCATCTGTCCCCTACTAACTTTCTAATCCTGCCACGGACATTAGTTCCAGGGCAGTAGTTCCCTTTCCAATGTTCCCTTACCCACTCTAAACCACTGTTTGGACACTTGATCCTCAGTGTTTTGGAGGACAAGCAGCCTAGAAGGGTCACTAGATCTGTTGTTGCTTGATTTCCTTTGTACTCCTTTGTACTTTGGGTTTGGAATCCTCTTATAATGTATGGTAATTCCCCTTCTACTCCTTTATTAAACCATATCTTGGACTGCACCCCATATGTCCCTTAATAATTATATATTCTCTCTCTCTCTCTCTCTCTCTCTCTCTCCTACATACATACACACCCACACACACTCCCTCCCTCACTTATACACACTATCTCTATCTATCTCTCTCTCTCACACACATACATATATATACACACACACACACACACACACACTCCCTCCCTCACTTATACACACTATCTCTATCTATCTCTCTCTCTCTCCTGTGGTTCTGTGGTTGTAGTTGAGGGCTGTCAGTTAGCGCCCTGTGGTCCACGCCGTTGCGGCGCCGCCACTGTACATCCCATCTACCCTCCTCTGTGCCAGCTGGTCAAGAATGCTGTTGCTGGCAGCACGGAGGTAGTAGTGGGGTAGGATTGGTTGGTCTGGCAGTGATGACAGGAAATCATCCAAGTCCTTTTTGAATTTTTCAACGGTTGGGTAGTTTTGGTTTCTTATTTCTATTGGCAGTGCATTGTAGAGCTTCGGACCCCATGTAGCGAAGGTATTTTCTTTTAAGTGTCTTAACTCTTGTCAGTGCTCTTGAGTTAATTGACCTGATAATACACATACGGCCCAGTCGTTGGTTTTCTTTTATCTCTATCAACTCCTTTTCTTCCTCTCCCAGCAGGTTTGGGGTTAAGTTGTTAAGAATTTTCCAGGTATAAATGATCAAGTATCTTTCTCGGCGTCGTTCTAGAGAGTACAAGTTTAGAGACTTAAGTCTTTGCCAGTAGTCTTCCTCCTTCACAGACACTCTTTTACTAGTGAAGGAGCGCTGGATGCCTTCCAATGCTTGTTTCTCTCGTGACTTCCAGGGATTCCATAACTGGCAACAATATTCCAAGAGTGGTATTACCAAGGCCTTATACAGGGTTAACATAGGTTCGCTTTCACGAGTTCTGAAAGTACGCAATACCCAGCCAACCTGGACTCGTGTCTTTTGTACCACTGCTAGGATATGGGTAGTGAAGGTGGCATCATCACTGATTGTTACCCCTAGGTCTAGCACTTTGTTGTTACACTTTATTCTTTGGCCATCATGTGCCGAATAGTGGACTTCTTCTATTTTGTTTGTACCATATCTAACCAGTTCAAATTTGTTATTATTGAAAGACATATTATTTGTTTCGGCCCATGTATATAGCTTGGTAAGGTCAGATTTTAATTTGTCCACATCTGCCATTGATTTAGTTTCTTTCTCTGGTATCATCGGCAAAAGACGAGACTTTTGAGTAGAGTGTACCTTGGTCAATGTCGGATATGAGTATGAGGAACAGCAGTGGCCCCAGTTCAGAACCTTGAGGGACACCACTGTAGAGATTTGAGTCATGGGAAATGACACCACCCACAGCAACACATTGCTTTCTCTCGTTCAGGAAGTTATGGATCCATACTCCAAGGTGACCTACTATTCCTAGATTGCGGACTTTATGTAATAGGATTCCGTGGTCCTCCTTGTCGAAGGCCTTACTGAAGTCCAAGTAGATTACATCGATGTTGCTGCCATTCTCTAGTGTACTAACAATTTTTTCATGATGGGCAAGGAGCTGGGACAAGCATGATCTACCTTGTCGAAATCCGTGTTGGCTATCATTCATTTTATTGTTTTGTTCAAGGTAGTTTGTAATATTCTTGACAATAATTTTCTCAAAAGTTTTAATGATACATACATACACACCCACACACACTCCCTCCCTCACTTATACACACTATCTCTATCTATCTCTCTCTCTCTCTCTCTCTCACACACATACATATATACACACACACACACACACACACACGTACACACACTCCCTCCCTCACTTATACACACTATCTCTATCTATCTTTCTCTCACACACATACATATATACACACACACACACACAGGTACACACACTCCCTCCCTCACACATACTCTCTCTCTCACACACATACATACACACCCACACACACACGTACACACACTCCCTCCCTCACTTATACACACTATCTCTATCTCTCTCACACATACATATATAGGCACACACAGGTACACACACTCCCTCCCTCACACATACTCTCACTCACTCACTCTCACTCTCTCTCCTACATACATACATACACACCCACACACACTGCCTCCCTCAATTATACACACTATCTCTCTCGCTCTCACACACATACATATATACATACACACAGGTACACACACTCCCTCCCTCACACATACTCTCACTCACTCTCCTAGGGGTCGTCTCCTACACGAAGCAGTCCGCAGCCATGGATCAAAAAACGCCATCCGAGAAGAAGCAGCAGTGACATAAATCATCCAACGCCAAGAAAAAAACAGAGGCAACCCAGGACCACCAGCGATAAGGACCGAAGACAGCGAAGACCGAGGACAGCCATGAACATAAATGTAGATCCGACAAGAACCAAAAATATTATTAAAGAGCGTTCCGCGAGTTCTAAAATAACAAATTTAAAAGTTTTCTATGCAAACGCTCGTAGCATACGCAATAAATTTTCAGATTTAGAGGAGCTAGTGTTTACAGAAAATTATGATGTGATTGGCATAACAGAATCTTGGCTCAATACAGAAGATAGAGACTTTTTAGCAGAGTATTCACTTCCCGGTTATGTAATGTTTGAGAAAGCCGAATAAATCGAAATGGAGGTGGCGTTTTACTTTATATCAAAGAAAGTCTTAACCCAACCTTCTTGTCAAAACCTCAAATTGTGAACGTCGACGCATCTTTTGTGCTAATAAAGAATAATAAAGGTACAAAAATAATACTTGCATTAATATACAGACCTCCAGCTCAATCAGTGCAAACTGACCGAGAAATTTACAAACAAATTGCAGATGTAAGTAACTCACAAGATACCGTAATTTTTGGCGACTTTAATTTACCTGTGACCAAGTGGGGCGATACTCTTACTTCACACTCCGGACATGACTTGTATACGAACTTGCAAGAGAGTTCGCTTTATCAATTTGTTCGAACGCCGACCCGTGGTAATAACGTTCTTGACATTGTACTTGCAACAAAAGAAGAATTAATAGAGAATTTGAATGTTGGTGATGAATTCAGTAACAGCGACCATCGTACGATAACTTTCACTTTAAAGTTTACTAGTAACGAACCAAATAGTAGCATCGAAAAAGTCCCTAATTTCAAGAAAGCAAACTTTCATAAACTTAGAGCTATGTTTAAAGAAACTGACTGGAGCTTTTTAATTAACAATAACGACATAAATACATCTTGGAAGTTATTCGAAACCACTTACCTAAAAGCAGTGCAAGACTGTATACCATCGAAAATACGGCGTCCAGGCCATAATAATAAGCCCAAATGGTGCAATAAAGATATTTCAAACTGCCTGCTTGCTAAAAAATGTGCTAATGATAGATTAAAATCCTCACAAAATGACGAAGAACGGGTGAAATTTGTAGAGCTACGACGCAAAGCCAAAAAGTTAATTAAGCAAAGTAAAAAGACCCTAGAGTTACATATTGCGAATCAAAGTAAAACAAACCCGAAAGAATTCTATAGTTATATCAGAAAGAAAAAAGTAGTTACTTCAACTGTTGGACCGTTAGTCGATGAAAACGGAGAATACACCAAAGACGAAGTACAAATGAGTAATGCCCTCAATACCTTCTTTGCATCAGTTTTTACAACAGAAGACCTCAGTGATATCCCTACACCATCGCCGATTCAGATTGATAATTCAGATGTTCTAAGCAATATCACCGTTACAGAGAGAGAAGTATTGAATTGTTTAGATAAACTCAAGGTAAATAAAACGCCTGGACCTGATACAATCTCGCCTAGAGTTCTAAAGGAAGCTAAGGATGAGCTCTCCAAACCACTGACATTACTATTCAATAAATCCTTGCAGTCTGGAACTATGCCTGATCAGTGGAAGCTAGCCAATGTAACACCGATATTAAAAAAGGCAGCAAATCCCTACCCAGTAACTATCGTCCAATTAGCTTACCTCAGTTGTATGTAAAATGCTAGAAACGGTCATACGAGACAGACTCGTAAATCACTTAGAGGAAAATAACATACTTAAAGATACTCAACACGGCTTTCGTAAAAAACGTTCCTGTTTAACAAACCTCTTAGACTTCTTCCACGATATCCTCAACCTCTACGATGAGAGTAAAGCTGTAGATATTATATACCTTGATTTTCAAAAGGCCTTTGACAAAGTTCCCCACAAACGTTTACTGCTAAAACTAAAAGCGCATGGAATACAAGACGGTGTGTTGAAATGGATAGAAAATTGGCTCAGCGACAGAAAGCAAAGAGTAGTCATAAACGGTAAGGCATCTAAATGGACCAATGTAAGTAGCGGGGTACCCCAGGGATCGGTACTAGGACCAATTCTCTTTCTAATTTACATCAACGACATAGATGAGGGTCTCACCTGTACAATCTCAAAATTTGCTGACGATACAAAAATTGCAAATAGCGTACTCTCAAAAGAACAAGTTGACGATATGCAACACAATCTAGATAAATTGTCATGTTGGGCCCAAATTTGGCAAATGAGTTTCAATGCG
Organism: Lithodes maja; assembly: GCA_037953745.1. Taxonomy (NCBI): domain Eukaryota; kingdom Metazoa; phylum Arthropoda; class Malacostraca; order Decapoda; family Lithodidae; genus Lithodes; species Lithodes maja. The sequence goes on along the minus strand of JBAKBP010005805.1, from coordinate 49,140 downwards.
GATAAATGTAAAGTACTACATATCGGATACCTAAATGAGAAAGCAAATTATTCGATGAATGGCACTCAGCTTAAGAATGTAAACAGAGAAACCACCGATCTGGGAGTAACAATATCGAGTAACCTAAAACCGAGTCAACAATGTTCAGAAGTTGTTAAGAAGGCAAACAAAATAATTGGCTTTATAGGCAGGTCATTTGAGCACATATGCATAGCCTACGTGAGTTGCAGTTGGGATGTGTTTACATGCTTAGATTGATATGCAGGATTCGAAGTTGCATAATAAATTGTAGGCAGTGTCCACCATTCTTTAACTGTCTTCGTGGTGCGATGCATAAGGTGTTGATTTTCGGTGTGAGCATCCTGGATTCGAATCCACGGACTGCCACATGTGTTTGTAAAATTTCATTAATCGATTTTAGGAGTATAGTTGGTTGTTGGAAGGAACATAATAATTGATATTGGTTCAGGGGTAATTTATCGAGAGGACTTCCCTAGTGGTTAAGGCCCCATTAATTGCTCTTTCCATTCACATATGCATAGCCTACGTGAGTTGCAGTTGGGATGTGTGTACATGCTTAGATTGATATGCAGGATTCGAAGTTGCATAATAAATCGTAGGCAGTGTCCACCATTCTTTAACTGTCTTCGTGGTGCGATGCATAAGGTGTTGATTTTCGGTGTGAGCATCCTGGATTCGAATCCACGGACTGCCACATGTGTTTGTAAAATTTCATTAATCGATTTTAGGAGTATAGTTGGTTGTTGGAAGGAACATAATAATAAATCCAAAGAAGTTATCCTAACCCTTTACAATTCCTTAGTCCGCCCTCTTCTGGAATACTGCGTTCAATCCTGGTGCCCTTATTACCAAAAAGATATAAACAAGCTAGAACGAGTTCAACGTAGAGTTACCAAAATGATACCTAGCCTAAAGAACAAACCATACGAAGAGCGTCTTAGAGAATTAAATCTATTTCCTTTAACCCAGCGCAGATTAAGAGGTGACTTAATTCAAGTGTTCAAAATCATCAAAGGCATCGACAATATGAACTGTAGTAAGTACTTCACTATCGACCAATCTAATTACACGCGGGGAAACGGTTGCAAAATTATTGGTAAATCTTTTAACTCACACGAATCTAAGAATTTCTTCTTCAATCGAGTTGTCAACTTGTGGAATGGGCTTCCCTGAAACGTTATAGACTGCATCACCGTTGATTCATTTAAACTCCGCCTAGACAAATATCTCGCATCAAACCCGCGACTGACTGCGTTTGTAAATGAATAACTTTATTTTATCCCCCCCTCAGTTACTAACCCATCTGTCCCCTACTAACTTCCTAATCCTGCCACGGACATTAGTTCCAGGGCAGTAATTCCCTTTCCAATGTTCCCTTACCCACTCTAACCCACTGTTTGGACACTTGATCCTCAGTGTTTTGGAGGACAAGCAACCTGGAAGGGTCACTATATATGTTGTTGCTTGATTTCCTTTGTACTCTCACTCGCTCTCTCTCTCTCTCTCTCTCACACACACATACATATATACACACACACACACACAGGTACACACACTCCCTCCCTCACACATACTCTCACTCACTCTCACTCGCTCTCTCTCTCTCTCTCTCACACACACACATACATAATATATATACACACACACACACACAGGTACACACACTCCCTCCCTCACACATACTCTCACTCACTCTCACTCATTATATATTCACCCTACAGTAAGGTATTACGTATTGTTCATTATACTTATCTATCTATCTATCTATCTATCTATCCATCCATCCATCCATCCATCTATCTAATTATCTATCTATCTATATATCTATCCATCTTTGGCGTTTGAGTGACCATAGGATACACAACAATAATCAGTCTGGAATGCATATTGTGTCAGTCTCATGTCAACTCAATTAACCACTTGCGAGTTTCGTTCTATAAGGAAGTTGGAGCCTTGAACATACCCGTAGATATTACACAGAAATGCAATAATAATGTAAGTTTCTGATGGCTAAATAGTATGTTGAATTGTATTGTATGTATTTATAAAATTATGCACTAAAACCGTACTTTAGCTGATAATTCTGCTAATAAATATCGATGTCTACAGCTCCAACTTCCTTATAGAACGAAACTCGCAAGTGGTCAATTGCAGTTCAATAATATAATTCTACTCTTTCTTTTTTGTCTCCTTTGTTTCACCTTCCTTCCTTCCGTCCGTCCTTCCTTCCTTCCTGTCTTCCTCCTTGTCCCCCTCCCTTCCTGTCTTCCTCCCTCCCTTCCCACCTATCTTAAATTCTTTCTCCTTCCTCCCTTCCTCCAGATTTCCTTCCCACCTACCTTCCTTCCTTCTCCTACCGTCATAATGTGTAAGTCGGGTCTTTGGTCTGCAATAATCTCTTTGATTCTCTATAGCCTAATCCCACTGATGTTGCAGGTCTCTCTCTCTCTCTCTCTCTCTCTCTCTCTCTCTCTCTCTCTCTCTCTCTCTCTCTACTTTGGGGGGGGGGAACACTTATGCAGGCAGCTTTGCCTTTTGTCTCCTTCATTCACATAAGAAAAACATATAGGCTACACTTGAAAAACACGCTCACTCTCTCTCTCTCTCTCTAAGGGTTTGTACTTGGTATAATTCAAGTGATCCTTCGACTTACCGTAGGCAAACAGTGCGACCCAGCTTGTGTGCTGGAGTGAGAGAAAGAGTGAGAGATAAATATATTTACATAGATACACTGGCCACACAGACCTTACGATCCAAACGAGGTGGCTAGGACTTAATTCTAGTAGAGATGGCATATCCGATAGAAAAGGAAAGTTGAAGGAAAGGATAGAGAGAGAGAGAGAGTGAGTAAATGACAGAGAGAGAGAGAGAGAGAGCGAGTTAGAGAGTTAGAGTTAGAGATAGAGTATTGTGCTAGATACAAGACGCCCAATACGGTAAAGCCAACTGAAGGGAACTGGCTTTCAGATATCGGATAATTGTCGATGTTGGAACCCCTTATAACACTAGGCCCTATTGAGGTACGGTTGGCCAAATAAGTCGGGTCTCGGCTTTCATTACGTTTTGCTCGCTGTGTGCAGTATTAATGTCTGTCAGATGTTGAATAGGGTGTGTAAAGATAGGAACATGTTTGTATATCTCATTCGAAACGATTAATTAATGCTTAGATAGTGCTGATACCAATTATTGATAGAAATATACTTGGTGCCACGACATCACTTATTTGGTCGACTGTACTGTAAGGGGGAAGACAACTTATATATGTAGGGGATAATCAATTGTTGCCGGTATCAATAGTAACCACAGAGATTATTCCAGCTATCACTGTCATCCTCTTAAAGACAACTTATATATGTAGGGGATAATCAATTGTTGCCGGTATCAATAGTAACCACAGAGATTATTCCAGCTATCACTGTCATCCTCTTAAAGACGATGAAGTCATTTCAATTATATTCTGACTATTACTAGACACTTTAATTCAGCTGAAGAAGTACTTTTAGGAATCAAAGCACAATAGTGTTTCAAGTAACTGTTCGAACCTTCCATTGATTAATTGTAAGCAGAAAACTATCCTTATAAAACTAGTGACATACTGAAAAGGTTAATGTTTAGAGCTGTGGCTATTATTACTACTGTTAATAGTCAGACTCATTCAGAGTTAATATAGAGTTCAGAAAAATATACAACCTATGCACAATTTTGAAAGCCTTTATCAAAATTCAATGTTACTCGACTAATTTCAATGTTAGTCTACTGTTTTCCATGATATTCGGAATGATTGTGTAAGAAGGGATGGTCCCATTGTATGGAATAATATATGACTGGTAATATCTGTAAGGCGAATGTAGACACAGATTTCTAACATTAAGATTACTAGAAACATGTTACACAGAAGAAAAACAAATTTCAAGAAAACAATGAGAATAATTCGATTGGATGTCTAATGTTCATTAGTAACGCAATCCAGACTATCTTTGAAGAATATTGTCATCATAATGGAATAGCGTCAAAGTCTTGTCAACATTAAAATTGATATGGTTTACAAAGTTTGTTATATAATGGTCAACATTAGATATAGCACTATGTAGACAGATACTGCCCCGAAGACACACTTGT
>JBAKBP010005805.1:0-42500 GCA_037953745.1 Lithodes maja | reverse complement strand
TTACCCAATTTGAAATGAATAGATAGTTTTCTTATATGTCCTTTTATTTATATTTAATTTAATTATTCTTGGTTCTTGTCTTACGTTAATAGAATTATATTATTATTATCATCAGGAGTAATATCAAAGTCACATAAAAAGTTAGATATATATTTAATAATTAGTTAAATGTATTTCTTAACCACGTAACATTGGTTTGATTATGAGTAAATAAAGTTACAGGATCGTTTCATAGATTCGATTCAGGTCTCACTCAAATAATATGAAAAGCAAAATATAATATTTTGAAGCAAAAGAATTTTCTTCAGCTTAGGAAATCACTGTAAGTAATATTAACACAGCCATGTTAGTCTAAGGCGATATTACTAATATGAGACAACAGCATCACCGTACTAAGCACCGTTAAGCAATGTAAGCTTAATTCAAAGAAAATGAAAGAACTCGTAAGTATTAATATAAAACAATAGTATTACTTTCATCATAACCCAATTACTTAAAGAGTTGCTTTAGTCCACAAGTTAGTCAACTAAAATAGTTAAGTACATAATAATAGCGTTAACGTTACTTCGCAATCAAATAGTTAAGTACACAATAATAGTAGCGTTAACGTTAATTCGCAATCAAATAGTTAAACACATAATAGTAGCGTTCACGTTAATTCCCAATCACATATCTCACTAACCAACATAACGTAAGTGTTTACACCGAACACACTTAACACACATTTATATAATCTGACTGACAGTCACAATCCCATTATAATACTTCACCCCGTCTTCCTCCAGCTGCAAGTTCACCTTCCCCAACTCCAAATGAGACTGATTTGAATGCCCACAACTCGGGTCTTATATACCAAACAATGATGGTGTAGGAACGAATCAGGAGGCGAGTGATGGTGCGCGCCCCTATCATAGCTCCTCGAGTTGCATAGCAGGTGCCTGGTCCAATCACAGCTCCCGGCGTCGATCATACGTCATAGCATCGTGGCAGTTTGCAGGGTCCCCTATGACGCACGCAGGTGTGAAGGCTTGTTTGCAGGTATGCGGGCGAGGTAGTTTCCCCACTCGCTTCACCGTTTGGGTAGTTCGGCTCCTTCAACTCTAATTCTATCTCTTAAATTAACATACAGGGCTCCGTATGTCAGACCTCCCCCCTAGAAAAGAGTTTAAGGAGTACAGTACATAATATTAAACAGAATACATAAATAGATTCACCACCAGATTGGCAACAGCAAGATTATAATGAGGATATAATAAGGATATCACCCAAAGTAGGCAACGTCTCCAGGTACCACATCAGAACATAGCCGGAACGTAGCTGGAGCGTTATTCGAACTGCAAGGCATCTCACAGCTGAAGGCTTAAAAGCGCACTACAAAAGCATGATATTTACCTCGCTACAAGGGAGAGCTAATTGCCAAAATCCTCTCATTAAATTAAAGTTACTGCTGTAGGAGGCCATCCTGGTAAATGTAATCTTTAACAGATACGTGAAAGGCAATCGGCTAGCACGTTCTGGACCCCCTTAATATGTTTGACATCCAGGGAGTATTCCTGCAGCAACAAACTCCACCTGGTCAGTCGTTGGTTTTTATTTCGGAACCTATGCAAAAATTTTAAGGGGTGATGGTCAGTATACACAGTGATGGCACCAGAGGCAGATTGCACATAGACAGCAAAGTATTGAAGGGATAAAATTAATGCTAACAGCTCCTTCTCAATGACTGAATAGTTACGTTGGGCAGAATTTAATTTTTTACTGAAATAGCACACAGGATGCAATACCTCACAGTAGTCTTCCTGGAGCAACACTGCACCAACCCCGGTATTGCTCGCATCCACTGCCAGGGAAAAAGATCTGTTAAAATCAGGAGCTCGGAGTACAGGATAATTAGATAATATATATTTGGTAGCAATAAAGGCTTCTTCACATTCAGAGGACCACACAAACTTCACATCCTTACGGAGAAGATCTGTCAGGGGAGCTGTCAACTTGGAAAAATTTATAATGAAACGCCTATAATAGCCAATCATGCCTAGGTACCTTTGGATATGTTTCTTAGTGCTAGGAGTTGGGAATTCTAGAATAGACTCTACCTTTGCTTGAGGAGGTGCAACCTGCCCCTGACCTACCGTATATCCTAGATACTGGACCGTACTCTTTACAAAGGTGCATTTCTTAAGATTAACCACCAGATTGGCATCAGCAAGATTTAAGAACAGCAATCTAAGTTGGTAAAGATGCTCCTCCCATGACTGTGAAAAGATAAGAATATCATCGATGTAGACAACGCACCCAGGTACCCCTTCAGTCACCAAATTCATGAGGCGCTGGAATGTAGCTGGGGCGTTTTTCAAGCCGTAGGGCATTACGTTACAGCAGAAGGCTTGATTGTTAACTACAAAGCATGATATTTCCCTCGCTCTAGGGGTGAGAGCTACTTGCCAATATCCCTTCATCAAGTCAATCTTGCTGATATAGGTGGCTGTACCAATCTGGTCAATGCAGTCGTCGATCCGTGGCAGTGGGTAGGTATCGTTCTTTGTGACAGCATTGACTTGCCTATAGTCCATACATAACCTATGGCTCCCGTCTGGCTTTGGCACAAGTATGACCGGACTACTCCACTGGCTTAAGGCCCTAGTGATCAGTTCATTAGACAACATAAAGTCAAGCTCGACCTGCAGTATACTCCTGCGTTGTGGTGAGACACGGTAGGGGGATAGTTTAATGGGAGTTGCATCCCCTACGTCGATGTCGTGCACGGCCAAAGAAGTGAGCCCTGGAGTATCACGGAACACACTGGGAGACTGAGATAAAACAGAGATTAGTTGGTTCGCTTGATCAGAGGGAAGATGACATAGTTTAGATGGTAATTCCCTCCAAGCCACTGAATTATACTGAAAGTTGGATAGGCTACATGACAAGTCAAAGTCTGCATGGATACCTTCAGGCTCTGGAACAGTCTGTTGCGAGTCAGTAAGAGAACTGAAAACTTCGTCCGCACCAGGCTGTTCACAGGTCCTGACATTCACTGCCACAGTGGGAGAATCTGGAGGAGAGGAATCAGGGGACCTATGGTAGGGTTTCAACATATTTATATGGAATACTTGTGTGGGCTTTCTCCTGTCTGGGGTAGTTACTAGATAATCGGTAATGCTCACCCTCCGAATGATCTTATATGGGCCCCTGAACTTGGCAGATAAAGGTTGGCCAAAAAGGGGGAGCAGGACCAAAACCTCATCACCGGGCTGAAACTCCCTCTCACGGGCTTTTCTGTCATACCATTTCTTCATGGAGCTTTTAGCCACGGTCAGGTTTTGAGCGGCAAACTCACATGAGGATCTCAGCCGGGTTTTGAAATCTGAAACATACTTGAGGAGGTTTTGGTTCCCCTCCTGGCCAACTAGGCTATCCTGCAATAGTTGCAAAGGACCGCTTACCTGGTGACCGAAAACTAGCTCATTAGGGGAAAAACCCAGGGATTCAGTTGGAACCTCACGAGTAGCAAATAAAAGAAAAGGTACCCCCTTATCCCACTCAACTCCGGTCTCTGTACAATATTTACGTAACATTCCTTTTAATGTCTGATGATATCTTTCGAGAACCCCTTGACTCTCTGGGTGGTAGGTGCTAGACTTAACATGCTCGATACCCAACTCCTTCAGAGACTGCTGAAAAATGTTAGAGGTAAAATTAGTTCCTTGATCACTTTGCACCTCATGGGGGAAACCCATTCTGGTGAAGAATTTGAGCAGTTCCTTGATGACAGTTGGAGCAGAGGTAGTCCTTAAGGGTATAGCCTCTGGGTAGCGAGTTGCCATGTCCATGATAGTTAATAAATAAATGTTACCTTGGGAAGTCTTAGGCAATGGGCCTACAATGTCCACTACCACCCGAGTAAAAGGATTCTCGAAAACGGGCAAGGGCACCAGAGGATGTACAGGCACCTTCTGATTGGGTTTTCCTGTCATCTGGCAAGTGTGACACACTCTACAACACTCCACTACATCTGCACGCATTCCTGGCCAGTAAAAGTGGGCTCTGATTCTGTCTAGAGTTTTTCTCACACCTAGGTGTCCTGCCAATGGTATACAATGTGCCATTTCCATGATATCTTTACGACAAGGTTTGGGGACTACTACTTGATGGACGTCCCAAGCCCCGTCATCGATTGGTCTGTGTGGCGGTCTCCATCTTCGCCACAATACTCCTCCTTTGAGGTAGAAACATTCATCACCCTCCTTCTCACATTCTTCTTCACTCACGGACCTGGTAGCTAACTCCTTGCATTCACTATCATCTCTCTGTAGCTCTACCAGGCCACTAGGACAATTTGGAGGGGTTTCATGGTCATCGTTAGGGTCAAGATGAGCCGTAAAGGTGTCAGATAAATCCACCTCAGTCACATCATCAGGCACAGTAGGAGCGTCATTCACACTCTCATCATCGCTTTCATCAACTCTTACATTCGGTACATTTCTGTCGGAGGGAACTGCTACTTGAGACATTGAACGTGTGACAGCACACACAGGGAAAACTGTTGGCATCTCCTTTTCGAGCTCACCGGTTAGTGGCTCGTTAACAGGGGAAAGTGACAAAATGGGGTCTGGTCGGACCTTCTCACCTGCTACATCATTCCCCAAAAGGAGCGTTACCCCAGGCACAGGGATATCTTGGGACCTACACAAAGCTATGGTGGCCTCACCCTGTAGTAACTCACATTCAATTTCGCCTTTTACCAAGTATGCATAAAACTGGCCTCCAGCACCTCTCATTACAACTGGTTCGCCAGGTGGGCACTCAGTGTAAGGATTCACCATGAGGGTGCTAGTAGAACCTGTGTCTCTCAGAATTTTTACCTCATGCATACAACCATTTAATCTCACGTTGCCAGATGAAATAAAGGGACGGTAACTGTCCTGCACTGATGGTGAAATTATTATTGGCTTAACCCTAGTGGGTTGCACCACACATGCTACTACACCCCTGTCTAGATGTTTTACGTTAGCTGCTAGGTACTCCTGTCGAGAGTCTTGCATTAAAGGAACTTTTGGTGCTAGGTACTCCTTCTGTCGGGAGTCCTGCATTACAGGCACATATGGAGTTTGAGATACGGCGGCAACTGTCTGCCCCGATCTCTCCGTTCTCTCCTTGGCCCAGCACTGATAAGCTAGGTGGCCTCTCTTGCCACAAAAAGTACATACTTTAGGGGATACGGGAAAGTTCCCTCTTTGAGCATTACTATTAGTTTGGGGCCCACCTCTGTTACCATTGCCCTCAGTCGCATTTTTAGTTGGGGGAACAATTCGGTTTTGGCTAGCTGGGGAAGACGTTATAGGCTTGTGACTGGGTCTGTCAGATTTGTGATTGGGATACTTAAAATTAGAACTAGAATTATCGTAGGGCTTCTTTCCACGAAATTTGTTGTTGAGCACGTATGTGTCAGCCATGTCAGCAGCGTCGGCAAGACAATCTACCTTTTTCCCCTTTAAATGATAGGATACAGAAGAATCAATTTTCCATAGGAAATTTTCTAACAGGACCAACTCCTTCAGATCGTTGTAGCTTGTGACTTTCTTACTCTTGACCCAATGATTGAAAGTTTTAGTCATGGTCCTGGCAAATACCTTATGAGTTTCTTCTACTTTCTTCTGGTTTTTACGGAAAGATTGCCTGCAAGCCTCAGGCTGCAATTGATAGGTTTTTAGGATAGCTGCTTTGAGATTGTCATAATCCTGCCTAACTTCTGCTACTTCTGACAAATACGTGGCTCGAGCCTGCCCTGTCAAAACGGTTTGCAACATAAAAGGCCATTGATCTCTTGTCCACTTCATACCTCCAGCAACTTCCTCAAACAAAACAAAGAAATCCTGCACATTATCCTCAGTGAAAGGTGGAATGACACTAGTCATAGTTAATCCCAGAGGGGGAGCAATTTCAGGAGCATTTGTATTGACATTTAGTTGAGCCGTACGATATTGATATTCACATTGTTCGGTCGTTGCACTGGCATTTAGTCTGACTTGTTCGGTCTTTGCTTCGGCATTTATTCTGGCTAGTTCTATACTTGCGTTGGCTTGTTCGGCATTTATTCTAGCTAGTTCTATATTTAGTCCGGCTTGTTCGGCATTTGCTCTGGCTTTTATGCTGGCTTCTTCGGTATTTGCTCTGGCTTTTATGCTGGCTTCTTCGGCATTTGCTCTGGCTTGTTCGGCATTTATTCTGGCTAGTTCTATTTTTAGTCTGGCTAGTTCCAGTACTTGATCACCGATCAAACCAGGTGGCAATTGTTCATCAAGTGGGCTAGGTATCCCACCAACTGCTCCGTCACCCTCCCCGCCTTCTACAGGGAACAGGTGGGTCTTTATGGTCTGAGCCACTTCTACTTTGGACATGTTTGAGACAGTTAATTGGAGATGTGAGGCAAGCACTTTCAGTTCAGATTTTGACAGACAGTCAATATCAGGGGCTGTGGGTTCTGATTCTATGAAAACTCGAGCATCTTCTTCATTAATTAGTGGAGGCATGATTAATATTTGGTTTTTATGTAGTGAAACGTTAATGAAACTGAGTGAAACTGTATAAAACGAATCCTGGCGAGGTCGCCACTCTCCTGTTACGTATCTTGATCCTCAAGTGGTTAACTTGATGAATCTAGATAGCACAGAGATATATATTAAGGTATCAGTCAGCTGAAGGCAAAACAAAAGTAAAATCTAATAAAATTATTTCCTGTTGTTGCTTCCTTTCCTTTTGGATCTTATGACTTAGTATCCTTTATTGACTGATCCTCTTTAATTATGAAAAATACTGAAACTAATTAAAGTCATGTAGTATTTATAAAGAATATTATTTAACCGAAGCTTAGTAGGCTATGGTTATGAACCGAATAAGTTATATCTAAAGGACTATTAATTCTATAAAAAGTCTTGAAAGATAAATATTAAAGTAAGAATATTTCAGTCTCTTACCCTATTTGAAATTAATATAGTTTTCTTATATGTCCTTTTATTTATATTTAATTTAATTATTCTTGGTTCTGGTCTTACGTTAATAGAATTATATTATTATTATCATCAGGAGTAATATCAAAGTCACATAAAAAGTTAGATATATATTTAATAATTAGTTAAATGTATTTCTTAACCACGTAACATTGGTTTGATTATGAGTAAATAAAGTTACAGGATCGTTTCATAGATTCGATTCAGGTCTCACTCAAATAATATGAAAAGCAAAATATAATATTTTGAAGCAAAAGAATTTTCTTCAGCTTAGGAAATCACTATAAGTAATATTAACACAGCCATGTTAGTCTAAGGCGATATTACTAATATGAGACAATAGCATCACCGTACTAAGCACCGTTAAGCAATGTAAGCTTAATTCAAAGAAAATGAAAGAACTCGTAAGTATTAATATGAAACAATAGTATTACTTTCATCATAACCCAATTACTTAAAGAGTTGCTTTAGTCCACAAGTTAGTCAACTAAAATAGTTAAGTACATAATAATAGCGTTAACGTTACTTCGCAATCAAATAGTTTAAGTACACAATAATAGTAGCGTTAACGTTAATTCGCAATCAAATAGTTAAACACATAATAGTAGCGTTCACGTTAATTCCCAATCACATATCTCACTAACCAACATAACGTAAGTGTTTACACCGAACACACTTAACACACATTTATATAATCTGACTGACAGTCACAATCCCATTATAATACTTCACCCCGTCTTCCTCCAGCTGCAAGTTCACCTTCCCCAACTCCAAATGAGACTGATTTGAATGCCCACAACTCGGGTCTTATATACCAAACAATGATGGTGTAGGAACGAATCAGGAGGCGAGTGATGGTGCGCGCCCCTATCATAGCTCCTCGAGTTGCATAGCAGGTGCCTGGTCCAATCACAGCTCCCGGCGTCGATCATACGTCATAGCATCGTGGCATAGAGGTAGTTTGCAGGGTCCACTATGACGCACGCAGGTGTGAAGGCTTGTTTGCAGGTATGCGGGCGAGGTAGTTTCCCCACTCGCTTCACCGTTTGGGTAGTTCGGCTCCTTCAACTCTAATTCTAACTGTTAAATTAACATACAGGGCTCCGTATGTCAGACCTCCCCCCTAGAAAAGAGTTTAAGGAGTACAGTACATAATATTAAACAGAATACATAAATAGATTCACCACCAGATTGGCAACAGCAAGATTATAATGAGGATATAATAAGGATATCACCCAAAGTAGGCAACGTCTCCAGGTACCACATCAGAACATAGCCGGAACGTAGCTGGAGCGTTAATCGAACTGCAAGGCATCTCACAGCTGAAGGCTTAAAAGCGCACTACAAAAGCATGATATTTACCTCGCTACAAGGGAGAGCTAATTGCCAAAATCCTCTCATTAAATTAAAGTTACTGCTGTATGAGGCCAACCTGGTAAATGTAATCTTTAACAGATACGTGAAAGGCAATCGGCTAGCACGTTCTGGACCCCCTTAATATGTTTGACATCCAGGGAGTATTCCTGCAGCAACAAACTCCACCTGGTCAGTCGTTGGTTTTTATTTCGGAACCTATGCAAAAATTTTAAGGGGTGATGGTCAGTATACACAGTGATGGCACCAGAGGCAGATTGCACATAGACAGCAAAGTATTGAAGGGATAAAATTAATGCTAACAGCTCCTTCTCAATGACTGAATAGTTACGTTGGGCAGAATTTAATTTTTTACTGAAATAGCACACAGGATGCAATACCTCACAGTCGTCTTCCTGGAGCAACACTGCACCAACCCCGGTATTGCTCGCATCCACTGCCAGGGAAAAAGATCTGTTAAAATCAGGAGCTCTGAGTACAGGATAATTAGATAATATATATTTGGTAGCAATAAAGGCCTCTTCACATTCAGAGGACCACACAAACTTCACATCCTTACGGAGAAGATCTGTCAGGGGAGCTGTCAACTTGGAAAAATTTATAATGAAACGCCTATAATAGCCAATCATGCCTAGGTACCTTTGGATATGTTTCTTAGTGCTAGGAGTTGGGAATTCTAGAATAGACTCTACCTTTGCTTGAGGAGGTGCAACCTGCCCCTGACCTACCGTATATCCTAGATACTGGACCGTACTCTTTACAAAGGTGCATTTCTTAAGATTAACCACCAGATTGGCATCAGCAAGATTTAAGAACAGCAATCTAAGTTGGTAAAGATGCTCCTCCCATGACTGTGAAAAGATAAGAATATCATCGATGTAGACAACGCACCCAGGTACCCCTTCAGTCACCAAATTCATGAGGCGCTGGAATGTAGCTGGGGCGTTTTTCAAGCCGTAGGGCATTACGTTACAGCAGAAGGCTTGATTGTTAACTACAAAGCATGATATTTCCCTCGCTCTAGGGGTGAGAGCTACTTGCCAATATCCCTTCATCAAGTCAATCTTGCTGATATAGGTGGCTGTACCAATCTGGTCAATGCAGTCGTCGATCCGTGGCAGTGGGTAGGTATCGTTCTTTGTGACAGCATTGACTTGCCTATAGTCCATACATAACCTATGGCTCCCGTCTGGCTTTGGCACAAGTATGACCGGACTACTCCACTGGCTTAAGGCCCTAGTGATCAGTTCATTAGACAACATAAAGTCAAGCTCGACCTGCAGTATACTCCTGCGTTGTGGCGAGACACGGTAGGGGGATAGTTTAATGGGAGTTGCATCCCCTACGTCGATGTCGTGCACGGCCAAAGAAGTGAGCCCTGGAGTATCACGGAACACACTGGGAGACTGAGATAAAACAGAGATTAGTTGGTTCGCTTGATCAGAGGGAAGATGACATAGTTTAGATGGTAATTCCCTCCAAGCCACTGAATTATACTGAAAGTTGGATAGGCTACATGACAAGTCAAAGTCTGCATGGATACCTTCAGGCTCTGGAACAGTCTGTTGCGAGTCAGTAAGAGAACTGAAAACTTCGTCCGCACCAGGCTGTTCACAGGTCCTGACATTCACTGCCACAGTGGGAGAATCTGGAGGAGAGGAATCAGGGGACCTATGGTAGGGTTTCAACATATTTATATGGAATACTTGCGTGGGCTTTCTCCTGTCTGGGGTAGTTACTAGATAATCGGTAATGCTCACCCTCCGAATGATCTTATATGGGCCTCTGAACTTGGCAGATAATGGTTGGCCAAAAAGGGGGAGCAGGACCAAAACCTCATCACCGGGCTGAAACTCCCTCTCACGGGCTTTTCTGTCATACCATTTCTTCATGGAGCTTTTAGCCACGGTCAGGTTTTGAGCGGCAAACTCACATGAGGATCTCAGCCGGGTTTTGAAATCTGAAACATACTTGAGGAGGTTTTGGTTCCCCTCCTGGCCAACTAGGCTATCCTGCAATAGTTGCAAAGGACCGCTTACCTGGTGACCGAAAACTAGCTCATTAGGGGAAAAACCCAGGGATTCAGTTGGAACCTCACGAGTAGCAAATAAAAGAAAAGGTACCCCCTTATCCCACTCAACTCCGGTCTCTGTACAATATTTACGTAACATTCCTTTTAATGTCTGATGATATCGTTCGAGAACCCCTTGACTCTCTGGGTGGTAGGTGCTAGACTTAACATGCTCGATACCCAACTCCTTCAGGGACTGCTGAAAAATGTTAGAGGTAAAATTAGTTCCTTGATCACTTTGCACCTCATGGGGGAAACCCATTCTGGTGAAGAATTTGAGCAGTTCCTTGATGACAGTTGGAGCAGAGGTAGTCCTTAAGGGTATAGCCTCTGGGTAGCGAGTTGCCATGTCCATGATAGTTAATAAATAAATGTTACCTTGGGAAGTCTTAGGCAATGGGCCTACAATGTCCACTACCACCCGAGTAAAAGGATTCTCGAAAACGGGCAAGGGCACCAGAGGATGTACAGGCACCTTCTGATTGGGTTTTCCTGTCATCTGGCAAGTGTGACACACTCTACAACACTCCACTACATCTGCACGCATTCCTGGCCAGTAAAAGTGGGCTCTGATTCTGTCTAGAGTTTTTCTCACACCTAGGTGTCCTGCCAATGGTATACAATGTGCCATTTCCATGATATCTTTACGACAAGGTTTGGGGACTACTACTTGATGGACGTCCCAAGCCCCGTCATCGATTGGTCTGTGTGGCGGTCTCCATCTTCGCCACAATACTCCTCCTTTGAGGTAGAAACATTCACCACCCTCCTTCTCACATTCCTTTTCACTCACGGACCTGGCAGCTAACTCCTTGCATTCACTATCATCTCTCTGTAGCTCTACCAGGCCCCTAGGACAATTTGGAGGGGTTTCATGGTCATCGTTAGGGTCAAGATGAGCCATAAAGGTGTCAGATAAATTCACCTCAGTCACATCATCAGGCACAGTAGGAGCGTCATTCACACACTCATCCCTTTCATCAACTCTTACATTCGGTACATTTCTGTCTGAGGGAACTGCTACTTGAGACATTGAACGTGTGACAGCACACACAGGGAAAACTGTTGGCATCTCCTTTTCGAGCTCACCGGTTAGTGGCTCGTTAACAGGGGAAAGTGACAAAATGGGGTCTGGTCGGACCTTCTCACCTGCTACATCATTCCCCAAAAGGAGCGTTACCCCAGGCACAGGGATATCTTGGGACCTACACAAAGCTATGGTGGCCTCACCCTGTAGTAACTCGCATTCAATTTCGCCTTTTACCAAGTATGCATAAAACTGGCCTCCAGCACCTCTCATTACAACTGGTTCGCCAGGTGGGCACTCAGTGTAAGGATTCACCATGAGGGTGCTAGTAGAACCTGTGTCTCTCAGAATTTTTACCTCATGCATACAACCATTTAATCTCACGTTGCCAGATGAAATAAAGGGACGGTAACTGTCCTGCACTGATGGTGAAATTATTATTGGCTTAACCCTAGTGGGTTGCACCACACATGCTACTACACCCCTGTCTAGATGTTTTACGTTAGCTGCTAGGTACTCCTGTCGAGAGTCCTGCATTAAAGGAACTTTTGGTGCTAGGTACTCCTTCTGTCGGGAGTCCTGCATTACAGGCACATATGGAGTTTGAGATACGGCGGCAACTGTCTGCCCCGATCTCTCGGTTCTCTCCTTGGCCCAGCACTGATAAGCTAGGTGGCCTCTCTTGCCACAAAAAGTACATACTTTAGGGGATACGGGAACGTTCCCTCTTTGAGCATTACTATTAGTTTGGGGCCCACCTCTGTTACCATTGCCCTGAGTCGCATTTTTAGTTGGGGGAACAATTCGGTTTTGGCTAGCTGGGGAAGACGTTATAGGCTTGTGACTGGGTCTGTCAGATTTGTGATTGGGATACTTAAAATTAGAGCTAGAATTATCGTAGGGCCTCTTTCCACGAAATTTGTTGTTGAGCACGTATGTGTCAGCCATGTCAGCAGCGTCGGCAAGACAATCTACCTTTTTCCCCTTTAAATGATAGGATACAGAAGAATCAATTTTCCATAGGAAATTTTCTAACAGGACCAACTCCTTCAGATCGTTGTAGCTTGTGACTTTCTTACTCTTGACCCAATGATTGAAAGTTTTAGTCATGGTCCTGGCAAATACCTTATGGGTTTCTTCTACTTTCTTCTGGTTTTTACGGAAAGATTGCCTGTAAGCCTCAGGCTGCAATTGATAGGTTTTTAGGATAGCTTCTTTGAGATTGTCATAATCCTGCCTAACTTCTGCTACTTCTGACAAATACGTGGCTCGAGCCTGCCCTGTCAAAACAGTTTGTAACATAAAAGGCCATTGATCTCTTGTCCACTTCATACCTCCAGCAACTTCCTCAAACAAAACAAAGAAATCCTGCACATTATCCTCAGTGAAAGGTGGAATGACACTAGTCATAGTCAATCCCAGAGGGGGAGCAATTAAGGGAGCATTTGTATTGACATTTAGTTGAGCCGTACGATATTGATATTCACATTGTTCGGTCGTTGCACTGGCATTTAGTCTGACTTGTTCGGTCTTTGCTTCGGCATTTATTCTGGCTAGTTCTATACTTGCGTTGGCTTGTTCGGCATTTATTCTAGCTAGTTCTATATTTAGTCCGGCTTGTTCGGCATTTGCTCTGGCTTTTATGCTGGCTTCTTCGGTATTTGCTCTGGCTTTTATGCTGGCTTCTTCGGCATTTGCTCTGGCTTGTTCGGCATTTATTCTGGCTAGTTCTATTTTTAGTCTGGCTAGTTCCAGTACTTGATCACCGATCAAACCAGGTGGCAATTGTTCATCAAGTGGGCTAGGTATCCCACCAACTGCTCCGTCACCCTCCCCGCCTTCTACAGGGAACGGGTGGGTCTTTATGGTCTCAGCCACTTCTACTTTGGACATGTTTGAGACAGTTAATTGGAGATGTGAGGCAAGCACTTTCAGTTCAGATTTTGACAGACAGTCAATATCAGGGGCTGTGGGTTCTGATTCTATGAAAACTCGAGCATCTTCTTCATTAATTAGTTGAGGCATGATTAATATTTGTTTTTTATGTAGTGAAACGTTAATGAAACTGAGTGAAACTGTATGAAACGAATCCTGGCAAGGTCGCCACTCTCCTGTTACGTATCTTGATCCTCAAGTGGTTAACTTGATGAATCTAGATAGCACAGAGATATATATTAAGGTATCAGTCAGCTGAAGGCAAAACAAAAGTAAAATCTAATAAAATTATTTCCTGTTGTTGCTTCCTTTCCTTTTGGATCTTATGACTTAGTATCCTTTATTGACTGATCCTCTTTAATTATGAAAAATACTGAAACTAATTAAAGTCATGTAGTATTTATAAAGAATATTATTTAACCGAAGCTTAGTAGGCTATGGTTATGAACCGAATAAGTTATATCTAAAGGACTATTAATTCTATAAAAAGTCTTGAAAGATAAATATTAAAGTAAGAATATTTCAGTCTCTTACCCTATTTGAAATTAATAGATAGTTTTCTTATATGTCCTTTTATTTATATTTAATTTAATTATTCTTGGTTCTGGTCTTACGTTAATAGAATTATATTATTATTATCATCAGGAGTAATATCAAAGTCACATAAAAAGTTAGATATATATTTAATAATTAGTTAAATGTATTTCTTAACCACGTAACATTGGTTTGATTATGAGTAAATAAAGTTACAGGATCGTTTCATAGATTCGATTCAGGTCTCACTCAAATAATATGAAAAGCAAAATATAATATTTTGAAGCAAAAGAATTTTCTTCAGCTTAGGAAATCACTATAAGTAATATTAACACAGCCATGTTAGTCTAAGGCGATATTACTAATATGAGACAATAGCATCACCGTACTAAGCACCGTTAAGCAATGTAAGCTTAATTCAAAGAAAATGAAAGAGCTCGTAAGTATTAATATAAAACAATAGTATTACTTTCATCATAACCCAATTACTTAAAGAGTTGCTTTAGTCCACAAGTTAGTCAACTAAAATAGTTAAGTACACAATAATAGTAGCGTTAACGTTAATTCGCAATCAAATAGTTAAATACACAATAATAGTAGCGTTAACGTTAATTCCCAATAAAATAGTTAAGTACACAATAATAGTAGCGTTAACGTTAATTCGCAATCAAATAGTTAAATACACAATAATAGTAGCGTTAACGTTAATTCGCAATCAAATAGTTAAAACACATAATAGTAGTGTTCACGTTAATTCCCAATCACATATCTCACTAACCAACATAACGTAAGTGTTTACACCGAACACACTTAACACACATTTATATAATCTGACTGACAGTCACAATCCCATTATAATACTTCACCCCGTCTTCCTCCAGCTGCAAGTTCACCTTCCCCAACTCCAAATGAGACTGATTTGAATGCCCACAACTCGGGTCTTATATACCAAACAATGATGGTGTAGGAACGAATCAGGAGGCGAGTGATGGTGCGCGCCCCTATCATAGCTCCTCGAGTTGCATAGCAGGTGCCTGGTCCAATCACAGCTCCCGGCGTCGATCATACGTCATAGCATCGTGGCATAGAGGTAGTTTGCAGGGTCCACTATGACGCACGCAGGTGTGAAGGCTTGTTTGCAGGTATGCGGACGAGGTAGTTTCCCCACTCGCTTCACCGTTTGGGTAGTTCGGCTCCTTCAACTCTAATTCTAACTGTTAAATTAACATACAGGGCTCCGTATGTCAGAATATATATACACATACATACATACATACATACATACATATTCTTAATAGCACGTTAGCATCCACTATTAAATATTCAGTTAAATATAGAAATTGTATCAACTAAGAAAAGAGGTAGTGGGGAATGGGAGGACTATAAATTGTAATTAAAGGACCAAGGCAGTCAATGGTACCAATTAAATGTGATTAGAGGATCCACCTGGTCCTCTAATCACAGATTATACTCCTCCCACTCACCAATAATCTATTTTTGTTCTAATGCTTCACCCATTGTATATTCTAATACACACACACACACACACACACACACACACACACACATATACTGTATATATATATATATATATAATGTGTGTGTTTGTGTGTGTGTGTGTTATAAACATTATAATCATTATTAGTTGTGACTGACTGACTTATTAGTTAATATTGCTATCATATTGCTAGAAAGACGAATATGTAGAGGAAATAATGATAGAGGTGTTTTAAGTGGATGAAAGGTATCAATAAGAGAGATATGTATATGGTATTATAGCTTAGTAACCTGCCTTTTGTCTCCTTCATACACAGAAAAGAAAAAGAAAAAATAACAAAATGGGAGCCCGCATAAAGCCGATTGGCCCACACAAGGCAGATCCCTCTTCTCCCAACCCATCTTGTCCATATGTTTATCTAATTGTATTTTGAAGCTCTCTATCGTTCTTGATCGCACTATGGCGCTAGGTAGCCTGTTCCACATGCATACAGCTCTTACCAAACTACTATTTGCCTATATTTCTTTAAACTAAATGTATCCCATTTGAAACCATTTGTTTGAGTTTTCTCGCTATCGCTGAGCTTCAGTACATCTTTCATATCCCCTGTAGTTAGCCTATCTCACTTACCCACTTGAACACCTCTATCATATCTATCATATCATATATATATAACTCTGCGTCTTTCTAACGAATGTAAGCCTAGCTTCTTCAACCTGTCTTCATATGGAAGATTTCTAATATTACAGATTATTATTGTGGTGTCCCGTAGCCACTTCGATGATTAACAGTCATGAAGGGTGAGAGAGAGACCCACGGAACTTGTCCTGCGAGGCTCTCTCTATCTCTCTCCATCTCACTGACCAATGACGAGCGAGTATTCATGCGTCGGCCATTTTGTGCGACCCTGGCTCTGATTGGAGAATTCTCGACAAGTGTATGTTTTCAGCTTGGCTAACTCTCAATATTTTATCGTGTCTTACATCTTATTGCTTTCATTCATTCTGCATTCATCCATTTATATCTAAAAAATAGGAAAATAGATGGGTATTTATAGGTGGCTCGGGGGTTCACGCGTCGCCAGGTATGCACATGTGGGCGGGGCTAGTCGGCAGTCTGCGTCCGTGGTTGGCTGGCCGCTGCTAGCCGCGCACTACGCCTGTTGATTGGCTGTTGGGGTCCGGGGGCACCAGGAGGTGGGCGTTGGCTAGGTATAGCAATGGCGGGGTCATTTCCATCGCGTTGTGTGTTGGTGTAGGATTTCCTCGCTGTGGGGAGAATTTGGAGGTATAATGTCTGTTGTTAAGTGGGGGTGTTTAGTGCTTGTATGTATATACCTTCAAGGATGGGAAGGCGTCTGGAGTCAGGTTCTTTATCTAATATGGAGGTGTTGCTATCAAGGTCTTTATGGGTTAGTTGAGGGTGGTCAGGGCTGTTATAATGATTTATGATAGCGCCAGATTGAAGACGAGTCTGGGTCATTCCGATATACTATATTACCTGGCTATACTATCTTCCAAATATATATTTATATATATTATATTCTGGCAACTATTAGACGATTATATTCAGCTTAGGAAGGACCTCTAGCAATAATAAGGCTTCAAACTATCTCAACCAACCCTTTTAGCTACCACAGAACCTTCCCAAGCTGCATAATATCGTCTAATTATAGGCCTAGCTAGAATAAAATATAACACACGTCGCTGATACTCAATGGGTTAATTTTCCTCTTATTGTAACATTTATCCAAAGTAAATCTCCATGCAATTATGACCGATATGATGCCGATACCAACTAAAAACCTTTATGGGGGTCACCGGTTTTTTTTTTTTTTTATCTCTCTCTCTCTCCTTTTCTCTCTTTGTCTGGGTTGTTTTATTCGGCCCCATTCAGCTTACTGTTTTAAGACGTTTGTCCCCATCCATGTGTCTATTTCTTCCTGGCGAGCGATAGCGAGCCAGCATTGTATGGAGAATCCGGCTTCGCCGGAGAATTTTTTTCAATCGAAAAATGTACAAATTTAGCTTGCTGTCAAAACAAATATATATATAGTATTGACACCTGGATGGGGGTAAACGTCTTAAAACAGTAGGTTGAATGGTGCCGAATGAATACAAGCCAAAGAGAGAGGGAGAGAGAGAAAGACAAACGAGGTGTGCCCCTTTAATGGAGCTGCCAATCTATTTAATGTTTGCTTCGGCCTTGTTGTTCTGTATGTGTTCTCAGGAAGTGATATCTGTGTGTGTGCTCAGGAAGTGATATCTGTATGTGTGCTCAGGAAGTGATATCTGTGTGTGTGCTCAGGAAGTGATATCTGTGTGTGTGCTCAGGAAGTGATATCTGTGTGTGTGCTCAGGAAGTGATATCTGTATGTGTGCTCAGGAAGTGATATATGTGTGTGTGCTCAGGAAGTGATATCTGTGTGTGTGCTCAGGAAGTGATATCTGTGTGTGTGCTCAGGAAGTGATATCTGTGTGTGTGCTCAGGAAGTGATATCTGTATGTGTGCTCAGGAAGTGATATCTGTGTGTGTGCTCAGGAAGTGATATCTGTGTGTGTGCTCAGGAAGTGATATCTGTGTGTGTGCTCAGGAAGTGATATCTGTGTGTGTGCTCAGGAAGTGATATATGTGTGTGTGCTCAGGAAGTGATATCTGTATGTGTGCTCAGGAAGTGATATCTGTGTGTGTGCTCAGGAAGTGATATCTGTGTGTGTGCTCAGGAAGTGATATCTGTATGTGTGCTCAGGAAGTGATATCTGTATGTGTGCTCAGGAGGTGATATCTGTGTGTGTGCTCAGGAAGTGATATTTGTGTGTGTGCTCAGGAAGTGATATCTGTGTGAGTGCTCAGGAAGTGATATCTGTGTGTGTGCTCAGGAAGTGATATCTGTGTGTGTGCTCAGGAAGTGATATCTGTGTGTGTGCTCAGGAAGTGATATCTGTGTGTGTGTTCAGGAAGTGATATCTGTGTGTGTGCTCGGGAAGTGATATATGTGTGTGGCTCAGGAAGTGATATCTGTGTGTGTGCTCAGGAAGTGATATCTGTGTGTGTGCTCAGGAAGTGATATCTGTGTGTGTGCTCAGGAAGTGATATCTGTGTGTGTGCTCAGGAAGTGATATCTGTATGTGTGGCTCAGGAAGTGATATCTTGTCTTCTTACTAGACTAATAACACGGTTAAGGGGATAGCATTTTTGTATTTATTTGTTATTCAGTTATATATTGTTGTTGTTTCCTCGCTAGACCTCCATCAAGCTAAAAAAAAATCACCACCTAGATCCCCCTTCAAGATAAATTTGTACATTTTTCGGTAGAAAAATGTCCCGGCAGAAGGCCGGTTCCTCTTATAATTATTATAGGCTTGCTATCGCTCGCCACGAAAAAATCGACACCTAAATGACACGAAAGGTCTTAACATTGACAACGAAATGGGGCGAAAGGTGTTAAAATCGTCAAACTATGGGCGTTCGTCTGAAACACTCAAAACTAAAACTAATGGGGCTAAGCACGAGGGAGAAAGTGGTCCAGAAAAGCTGCCCATCTCCCCTTAAGGCAGGACATGACTTTTGGTGTAGACTGTACAGTGGTTGGTAGAAGTTGTAGTTGTGATCAAGAGGTACTGTCCGTACTGTACAAGGAAGGGACTGGAGTTCTAGAAAAGGGGCTCCAGTCCCGACGTTACTCTTGACTTGTGTGCTGGCTTAAGTGTTGGTTTTTAGTTTGTTCCCTAGACCTCCATCAAGCTAGAAATGGCACCCCCTTCCAAGATTAGTTTGTACATTTTTCGGTATAAATATGTCCTGACCGAAGGCTAATTCCTCTTAAATTACAGGCTCGCTATCGCTTGCCAGGAAAATTCGACACGTAATTGGCACGAACGATCTTAACATTTATAGAAATGAGGCGAAAGTCTTAATATAGCCAAACAAATTGGGCGAACGTCTTAAAATCTCAAACGCAATGGGCTAAGCATGAGGGAGAAAGGGGTCAAGAACAAAATCCCTGAAGTGGAAATCTGCCCTAAATAATCCAATAGGGTTGATAGCCTCTGAAGTCCTATTTTAAGGGGGTTGACCTGTTTTTGTTTTTCCTTGTCTCTCTTTCTCTGTCTTTTATTCATTCGGCCCCATTCAGGCTACTGTTTTATGACGTTTATCCCCATCCAGGTGTCGATTTCTTCCTGGCGAGCGATAGCGAGTCGGTATTATATGGAGACATCCGGCTTCGCCGGAGACATTCTTTTATCGAAAAATGTACAAATTTAGCCAACTGAGGAGTTGAATACTTAGGATAATACAGTATATATTGCACCTCGGAATTTTAAGTTCCCATTACAACCTATCTGTACGATCGCTATTCAGAGCTTTGACCTACTTTGACTCCGATCCAAAAGGCACAACAACTATTTTTCAGCCAAATCAGAAACTACTTTTAAGTAATGAACTCTTTAATTACGTTAATAGATATGATCAGATCAGATCAGATGAAGTATTGAGGGATAAGCCTTTACAACGGCACCTCGTATCTACATTATACTTTTCCTATTGTTCTGAAGCGTGTAGAGAGGGGAGAAGGGGTGTTGGAGAGAGAGAGGAAGCTGTTGGAGTGGCTTTGTTATGTGTGTTTAGTATATATACGTCGTCAGGATGTTCCCTGACTGGGTGCGAGCGTGTGAAACATGCTAGGACGTACTACCACACCCACTAAATGTCCGCCGTGGCAGGGATTCGATCCCGGGTCTTGCAGATTCACACGTGAGCGTGCTCACCACCAGAGATTGTGTATAGGAGTGAGGAGTCTTCCTATGTATTCTATTAATAGAAAGGTGCCTCTAAACGTTGCCAGTTACCCTTTTTCGATTTTTTTTCTTCTGCGCCATCTATTGCAGGGATCCAGAACTACTCAACGTGAATAAATCTACGGATGTAGCCTACCCTCCATTGATTTCTTGTTATTATATGTACCGGTACACTACTTTTCTCTCTCTCTCTCTCTCTCTCTCTCTCTATATATATATATATATATATATATATATATATATATATATATATATATATATTGTATATACGATATATATATATATATATAGCCTATATATTATTTATGTTTGACCAAAGTTTGAGTGTGGCTGTGTGTACTTCCAGGTTAGTAACTTATATTACAATGTAAATACTTTTCTTCAATTGAGATTAGTTTTTCATATAGGCTACATTTATTGTTAATAAATTGACAGTCAATATCAAATAATCATCAACAGCCTTCATGATCCATTGCAAACCATATCCTTATTCTCAAGGTCAACCACAGCCTCCTTACATCATCACGGAGGCTTGGTTCAGCTTGGTAAGCTATGTAATTAACCCCTTCTATACCGACGACGTCTTTTGATTTTATTCTGGCTCTTACTAATCGATTGTATTCACTTTAGGAAGGATCTTTAGCAATTATAAGGCTTCGAAGTATCTCAATCAACCCTTTTAACTACCACAGATCCTTTCTAAGCTGTATAAAATCGTCTACATATTGCTAGAATCAAATATAACATACGTCGACGGTACAGAAGGGGTTAATGGAGTATTGTTCACATTTCAGTGTAGGCAATACTTTGGAGTGCTTTTGCATATCAGTGTAGGCCTACTCTTAAATCATTGTATTCATAATGACTATGGCTGATATGGTGATAGCAAACAAGTTACATGCGTTTCTATAGACTCTACACGAGACACGTGTACACCATTACAGCAAGGGAGAGGAACTGTCAATAAACAGACGACAGAAGTATTTCCCCGCGATAGGGAGGAGCTATGCGCTACCGCCATCTAGTGCAGGGTTCCAGCCAAATCTGTAAATAATGGCCAAGCACGCCCCTCTTAGGTATTGTTACTCTATGTTTGGTAGCTCGCTCAGACGTTCGTTACAGTAGGTGAATATGAACCCCCAACCTCCCAGTATACGTACAGCTAGCTTAGAGTGCGGGTGTGTGTGTGTGTGTAACCCGTGAAGTGTCCACGTGGATGGAAATGAGTTAATAATGGTAAGTATGACCGTAACTTGATGAAACCTTATAATATTAGTTTACGATTCTTCTCTCAATTATTGAACAATCGATATTGCGTATTGTCAATGTTATTTCGTGTATTGGAAACGAATTTGACCCCATCTAAGTACTGTAGGCTAGTTGGGATGTAAGTTATGTAATTTGACCCCATCTAAGTACTGTAGGCTAGTTGGGATGTAAGTTATGTAATTTGACCCCATCTAAGTACTGTAGGCTAGTTGGGATGTAAGTTATGTAATTTGACCCCATCTAAGTACTGTAGGCTAGTTGGGATGTAAGTTATGTAATTTGACCCCATCTAAGTACTGTAGGCTAGTTGGGATGTAAGTTATGTAATTTGACCCCATCTAAGTACTGTAGGCTAGTTGGGATGTAAGTTATGTAATTTGACCCCATCTAAGTACTGTAGGCTAGTTGGGATGTAAGTTATGTGATCTGCGATTCTACGCCATATTCGTTCCAATTCCAACGTACAGGCGGGTGTTTGGGGGGGGGGGGGGGGGGTTCTGCTTATTGTATGTGATTCTTAGTATGGGTTTATTATATGTGTGTGAGGTTCAATCAATAAGTATGTCCATGTTGAGTATACAATATGTTTATAAATTTGTAATGGGTAATATAATGACATTGTGCTTGTCAGAGAGAGAGAGAGAGAGAGAGAGAGAGAGAGAGAGAGAGAGAGAGAGGGGGGAGGAGGGAGGGTTGAGTTTGTTTTTATTTGGTTGGGTTGAGTTTGGTTTGGTTTGGTTGAGTTTGTTTTTATTTGGTTGGGTTGAGTTTGGTTTGGTTGAGTTTGTTTGAGTTTGTTTTTATTTGGTTGGGTTGAGTTTGGTTTGGTTGAGTTTGTTTGAGTTTGTTTTTATTTGGTTGGGTTGAGTTTGGTTTGGTTTGGTTGAGTTTGGTTGAGTTTGTTTTTATTTGGTTGGGTTGAGTTTGGTTTGGTTGAGTTTGTTTTTATTTGGTTGGGTTGAGTTTGGTTTGGTTGAGTTTGGTTGAGTTGAGTTTGGTTGAGTTTGTTTTTATTTGGTTGGGTTGAGTTTGGTTTGGTTGAGTTTGTTTGAGTTTGTTTTTATTTGGTTGGGTTGAGTTTGGTTGAGTTGAGTTTGGTTGAGTTTGTTTTTATTTGGTTGGTTGAGTTTGGTTTGGTTTGGTTTGGTTTGGTTGAGTTTGTTTGAGTTTGTTTTTATTTGGTTGGGTTGAGTTTGGGTTGGTTGAGTTTGTTTTTTATTTGGTTGGGTTTGGTTTGGTTTGGTTTGGTTGAGTTTGTTTGAGTTTGTTTTTATTTGGTTGGGTTGAGTTTGGTTTGGTTTGGTTGAGTTTGTTTTTATTTGGTTGGGTTGAGTTTGGTTGAGTTTGTTTTTATTTGGTTGGGTTGAGTTTGGTTTGGTTTGGTTGAGTTTGTTTTTATTTGGTTGGGTTGAGTTTGGTTTGGTTGAGTTTGTTTGAGTTTGTTATTATTTGGTTGGGTTGAGTTTGGTTTGGTTTGGTTGAGTTTGTTTGAGTTTGTTTTTATTTGGTTGGGTTGAGTTTGGTTTGGTTTGGTTGAGTTTGTTTTTATTTGGTTGGGTTGAGTTTGGTTTGGTTTGGTTGAGTTTGTTTGAGTTTGTTTTTATTTGGTTGGGTTGAGTTTGGTTTGGTTGAGTTTGTTTGAGTTTGTTTTTATTTGGTTGGGTTGAGTTTAGTTTGGTTTGGTTGAGTTTGTTTGAGTTTGTTTTTATTTGGTTGGGTTGAGTTTGGTTTGGTTTGGTTGAGTTTGTTTGAGTTTGTTTTTATTTGGTTGGGTTGAGTTTGGTTTGGTTTGGTTGAGTTTGTTTTTATTTGGTTGGGTTGAGTTTGGTTTGGTTTGGTTGAGTTTGTTTTTATTTGGTTGGGTTGAGTTTGGTTTGGTTGAGTTTGGTTGAGTTGAGTTTGGTTGAGTTTGTTTTTGGTTGAGTTTGTTTTTGGTTGAGTTTGTTTTTATTTGGTTGGGTTGAGTTTGGTTTGGTTGAGTTTGTTTTTATTTGGTTGGGTTGAGTTTGGTTTGGTTTGGTTGAGTTTGTTTGAGTTTGTTTTTATTTGGTTGGGTTGAGTTTGGTTTGGTTTGGTTGAGTTTGTTTGAGTTTGTTTTTATTTGGTTGGGTTGAGTTTGGTTTGGTTTGGTTGAGTTTGTTTGAGTTTGTGTTTATTTGGTTGGGTTGAGTTGGGTTTGGTTTGGTTGAGTTTGTTTTTATTTGGTTGGGTTGAGTTTGGTTTGGTTTGGTTGAGTTTGTTTTTATTTGGTTGGGTTGAGTTTGGTTGTTTGTTTGAGTTTGTTTTTATTTGGTTGGGTTGAGTTTGGTTTGGTTTGGTTGTTTGTTTGAGTGTTTTTATTTGGTTGGGTTGAGTTTGGTTTGCGCAGGAACCTAAGGGGGTGCAACGCAGACATCAAAATTTTAACCTTTAAAAAACACTAGTTCGACCACACATTGAATACTGCGACACCGTCTGGGATCCACACACTCACAACAACATTAATAAACTAGAAGCCATGCAAAATAAGGCGGCAACATGGATCAGACGTGATTACAGACACACCACATCGGTCACTTTGCTCAAACAAAACATTAAATTAGACACACTTGCAACAAGAAGACAAATGCACAGACAACACATGCTATACAATATCACAAACCATCTAGTAGACATAGACAAAGACACATATTTACACCCTACGGTAAATATTTACCTATGTTCCCGTTAAAATATCCTCAAGTAACTTAAAAAACTGTTCAGGGGACGGGTTAGAACTTGTAGGATGTTTAATTGAAGTGCGGAAATCAGTATTTACTGATAAATAACAGTCTTAAAATGCGCTATGGGTCACCCAGGGTCCCAGGTAAACAATGACTAGTTCAGGCAAAAATGTACAAATATTCTATTAGATTAGATTAACCTAACCTAACCTAACCTAACCTAACCTAACCCTAATATAATATAATATAACATAACATAACATTTTTGCCTGAACTAGTCATTGTTTACCTGGGACCCTGGGTGACCCATAGCGCATTTTAAGACTGTTATTTTTCAGTAAATACTGATTTCCGCACTCCCAATTAAACATCCTACAAGTTCTAACCAGTCCCCTGAACAGTTTTTAATAGGTTACTTGAGGATATTTTAACGGGACCATAGGTAAATATTTATCCACCCTACAAACATACGATCCACAAGAGGCAGCCACAACCCAAAATACCACACATACCAGGCAAGCACCGACATATTTGGGTACTATTTTTTTCCCCACAGCATCCAAGAGTGGAATCACCTTCCATCTCATATAGTTAACAGTCCCACTCTTGATAGTTTTAAAGCTAGGATCACCAAACGTTTTTCTCCTTATCCTCATCCTTTCCATTAGCCCCTTAACTTCCCGCACAATGCATATCATTAGCATATCATGCTACCCGTGTGCAGCGCTCTGCGGGTCCCCAAGCTAAAGCTAAAGCTAAAAGTTGAGTTTGGTTTGGTTGTGTATGGTTTAGTTTGGTTTGGTTTAGTTTGGCTTGGTTTAGTTTGGTTTGGTTTAGTTTGGCTTGGTTTAGTTTGGTTTGGTTTAGTTTGGCTTGGTTTAGTTTGGTTTGTTTGTTTGGTTTGCTTCAGTTCGGTTTGGCGACAATAGTTACTTTGGTCGGTAGCCATCGTGGTGTTAGTCATTTTGTAATTTATTCTAATTCATAAACTTCACTCCCAACACCAAACACCTCCCAACGAAATTGATGAAAGCATGTGATCCTACCGGGATTCGAATCTGGGTTATCACATACAGATTGTTAACACTCGAACCATTACACCATTAAGGCAGTTATAAGTACAACACATGACCAATATGCAATACAGAAAAGAGGTACAACAACAACAACAACAAGAGGCATTGTTAGGTCAGGTAAAGTGCCAGACATCAATAATGATAAAACCCTCGCCTGAATAATTCAACAGTGGCTTTCAATGGGGAGGGGGGGGGGGGGCAGAGATGCGGGGGGAAGGGGGTCCTCAGATGCGGGGAGGATGGGGGTCTTAGATGGAAAGGGAGTCTCTGATGGAAAGGGGAGGGGTTATCTGATGGAAGGGGTTGTCAGATGGAAAGAGGGGTCTCTGATGCGTGTGGGGTGGGTGTCAGATGGAAGGTTGGTCTCAGATGGAAGGGAGGGTGAGGGGTCTCAGATGGGGGGGGGCGGGGTCTCAGATAGAGGGGGGGGGGTGGAGTAGTGTGTTATTGGAGAGGCTGAAGATATATTAGTTGGTCGATAGATTTATGCACAGTTGGCCACATAGGATTTTTCCACTGTTTTCTTATGCATGGAAGTATAATGCGCATGATTGAATTATGAGTGTAGTTTCTTTGGCAGTGGTTAACTCATCTGATTAGTCCACTGAGGGTTAAAAGAAACCGCACTCGCAATACATGCATACTAATTTTACCTTCACACATAAGATCACGACCAGGAACAGAACTTATGTGGACAACTGTACAATAGATAACAGAATATAAACACCATATGAGGAGGAGCACTTTATTGACAACATTTCGCAGATAGCTTCTTCAGGTCACTAACATACTGTATGTGGGTGTATAATTTCATATTTTTGTATTCACCAATTAGTTTCTCCAGATATTTAAAGAAAGAGGGAATATTAGTTGCATGGTAGGCTATATAGTATTTGAATATATTTGTATTTGTTACTTCTTAAATTTACGATGTAAAAGTTAAGGGGACCCACCTCGCTTTTGTTTTCTCTTTCTCTCCCTCTCTCTTTGGCTTGTATCCATTCGGCCTACTGTTTTAAGACGTTTACCCCCATCCAGGTGTCAATATTTTCCTGGCGAGCGAGCATATATATATTTTTGTTTTGACAGGAAGCTAAATTTGTACATTTTTCGATAGAAACATTTCTCCGGCGAAGCCGGATTTCTCCATACAATGCTGGCTCGCTATCGCTCGCCAGGAAGAAATCGACACCTGGATGGGGATAAACGTCTTCAAACAGTTGACTGAATGGGACCGAATGGATACAAGGCAGAGAAAGAGAGAAAAGGAGAGAAAGATAAAAACAAGTGCTGGTGACCCCCTTAACCCTATTTACGCCTTTAAACTTTAATTCTATAATTCAGGATGACAAACGAGATAGTATTCAAAACCTGTATTCAAACAGAGTCCCTGCTTTTGAATAATTATTAAATATACAACGATTAGAATAATGCTTCAAAGTGTTTATTGTGTCTAAAGGTGATAACATGATTAAAACAATGCGATTTTAATTAAAGTTTTTACTGCATTCCTTCTCATATCGATTCCAAGTTTGTAATCAAGTTGGCCCATGTGACACCCTCTCATTGATCACCTACAACATGTGACACCCTCTCATTGATCACCTACAACATGTGACACCCTCTCATTGATCACCTACAACATGTGACACCCTCTCATTGATCACCTACAACATGTGACACCCTCTCATTGATCACCTACAACATGTGACACCCTCTCATTGATCACCTACAACATTTCCTATTCCTATCTTATCAACAGGTTTGTGAGCCACTGGAGGCCCCGGGTTTAGCCTTCCAACACTGTTCAGGATTATCAGCCAACCTCCCTCCCCGCCATGCATCCTAAGAGGCAGCCAGATATACCGTGCAAGGTGATGAGGGTGGCGAGATCAATGGCATAAGGTAAGAATAGTGCCATTGTCCGTATTGTATGATTTTATCCAGGGTGTCAAAGCAAAGCCGAGTCCAATATGTTTACTCTGTATTACTGTATATATATATTTTTTTTTTCTATGTGAATGAGGGAGACAAAAGGCATAACTGCCTGCAGCGAGTGCCTCTCCCATATTTCAAAGAGTGACAGGGCCGAAATCAAGGGACGTTCGAGCTAAAATGCCTGGACACACCGAGTTTAAAGCAATTTAAGTCATAGGAAGAGGGAAAGACTGATTCTGGGAGAGAGTTCCAGAGCTCAGCAGTTGAATAGAAGAAAGTCTGAGAATAACGTTTCACTCTTGGGTTGGAGAGTTGCACAGAGTAGGGGTGGGACAAGATTAAAACACAAAATAAATGGGTAATGGGCCTGAGTAAATATATGGATATATTAATCATGTCTTTAAGGGGGGGTCACCGTTTTTTTTTTTTTTATCTTTATCTCCTTTTTTCTCATTCCCTGGCTTGTATCTATTCGGCCCCATTCAGCCAACTGTTTTAAGACGTTTATCCCTATCAAGGTGTCGATTTCTTCCTGGCGAGCGATAGCGAGCCAGCATTGTATGGAGAAATCCGGCTTCGCCGGAGAAATTTTTCTATCGAAAAATGTACAAATTTAGGTTGCTGTCAAAACAAAAATATATATATATGCTGGCTCGCTACCGCTCGCCAGTAAAATATTGACACCTGGATGTGGGTAAACGTCTTAAAACAGTAGGCTGAATGGGGCCGAATGGATACAAACCAAAGAGAGGGAGAGAAAGATAAACAAAGCGAGGTGGGGTCCCTTGAACAAAATTGCTCCAGTTTGACACCCTGATATTATCCTGTATAATTGTGTTTTGTCTGTTTCCGGCTGGTCAGTCATGGCAAGGTAAGATATTCTCCCTTCCTTATTTACCGTGCACTGTTTTTAATATGTACTGTATTGTTTGTGTGTTCTATTGTGTGATTATTTAATTTATTATTTCTTAGGTTTGTTTGCATATGATTAACTTGGGGGTGGGCTTTAGATTTGATGGTACTTTATTTACGTATGTTTTGTTTTTGTTTTGCATATATATATATATATATATATATATATAGTCAAAGAGTTTGGTGTGGTTTGTGGAAGGAGGAAACTGAAGGTGAACGTCAATAAAAGTAAAGTAATGGTGTGTAATAGGGGAGAGCATAGGGTGAATCTAGATGTGAGGCTGGATGGGGAAATATTGGAACAAGTAGAGTTTTAAATATCTAGGAGGAACGATAAGCAGGAGTGGAGGTATGGAAGTGGAGGTAAAACAGAGAGTGTGTGAAGGAAGGAAGGTTTTCGGAGCAATGGGAAGTATCTGGAAGACGAGAAATCTCGGAGTGAAAGTAAAAAGTGCACTGTATCAAGGAATTGTTGTGCCAACAGTGATGTATGGGGCTGAGACATGGGCTCTGAAGAAAAAGGAGAAAAGAGGGCTGGATGTGATGGAGATGAGCTGCTTGAGGAGTATGTGTGGAGTTACTCGTAGAGACAGATTGAGGAATGAAGAGATACGTAGGAGAGTGGGGCAGCAGGAACATTTGTCAGCCAGAGTGGACAGAAGGGTGCTGAGCTGGTATGGTCATGTTGAACGAATGGGAGATGAAAGGCTTACAAAGAGAATATGTGAGTCAGGTACAAGGGGAGATAGAAGGGCAGGAAGACCCCCCATTGAGATGGAGAGACTGTGTAAGAAAGGCTTTGGATGATAGAGGAATGACTATAGATCAGGCAGGGGAAGTGGTGGTGGACAGGAGTGAATGGAGAATGCTTGTGAATAGTTGAGTGAACACGTGGTCATTTGGAGTAAGGG
Source organism: Lithodes maja (assembly GCA_037953745.1). Classification (NCBI taxonomy): domain Eukaryota; kingdom Metazoa; phylum Arthropoda; class Malacostraca; order Decapoda; family Lithodidae; genus Lithodes; species Lithodes maja. Next base: position 13,447 of record JBAKBP010005805.1, on the reverse strand, counting down.
GTCGGGCGCAAGTTCGACTAGATAATAGTCCATCAGGCGCCTGGCCCGGGGGGACGATTAATATGAAGGGTGTGCCTGGAAGTGTGGTGGGAGGGCTTGTGGCTTTGGCTCCGCTGCATGTCTGCCTGCCGAGATCGGAACCTCTCCGGGTGGTCAGGGGCTGGGGGAGTGCTGGAGCGACCTTGGTAACCCTGGTCTCTGGGTCTTCTCCTGGGTGACCTGGATGTGTGTGAGTTTGTGCTTTTTATCTGTGTTTATTTTTTGTTTTATGTTGTTTTTGTGTTTTCCCTGTTCTTGCTCTGTCTTGAGTCGGCTACCCCCAAAATGGGGATTGGGCCTGAGCATATAGATAGATAGATAGATAGATATATATATTTTTGTTTTCTTCTCTTTTTCGAATAGATTTTCAGTAGTTTTGATGGTTAGTTTCCTTACCAGTATACGTACTACAGTTGTATTTAATAGAACGGCGATATATGTTAGAGCATACATCAATGAACTCCCATGAGGAAGAAGGGAGGTGTAGGAAAACGACATATCTCCCTTTAAGGGTAATAAGGTTTACGGTATTGGATTATTGCCCTGATACTCCAGGTAACACAGTCATTACCATTATTACCTGCATGGCTAATGAGAGCTGTTGTCTTCCTAAGTATTCCCCAGGTACACATTAAACGCCAGAGAAATCGTGCCGCTAGGATTAAACTATTTTCTTTTTATTGTATTCTATATTCTATTCTATTTACTCATGCCCAATCCCCACTTGTCTTGGTGTCCCCCTCTTTTCCTTTTTTCTGTTTTTTTTTTTTTTTTTTTTTGGGGGGGGGGACTCAAGACAGAGCCAGAATAGGGACAACACAACAGAAAACAATGAACACACAAACACAAAATACAAATTCACACACGTCTAGGTCATCTAGGAGAAGACCCAGAGACTAGGGTCACCAAGGTCCCTCCAACACTTCCCCGGCCCCCGACCACCCGGAGAGGTTCCGATTATATAATTAGCTTACATTTTTTTGGCATATTTACTTCTTTGCATATTCACATATTTCCATATTTATAAAAACAAAAACAAAAAATCTGTTTACATAGTATGGTTTTATAATTAGCCTACATACCTGTATAATTGTATATGGCATATTTACTTTTTTGCATTTCATATTTGTACATATTCATGTTTTTAGATATTTACTATTGTACATATAATTCTATAGCTATACACATATTTACATGTCAAGTTTTCTACATGGTAACGATTTTGAATGTTAACATATTTCATATCAACTATTTTGCATATTACATTTTTCGCATTAACTATTTTGCATATGAATATTTTTCGTATTAACTATTTTGCTCAACATTTTTCGTATTAACTAATTTGCATATTAACATTATTCGTATTAACTATTTCGCATATTCACATGTTTGTGAGTAAGGGGTCGGGCGCAAGTTCGACTAGATAATAGTCCATCAGGCGCCTGGCCCGAGGGGACGATTAATATGAAGGGTGTGCCTGGAAGTGTGGTGGGAGGGCTTGTGGCTTTGGCTCCGCTGCATGTCTGCCTGCCGAGATCGGAACCTCTCCGGGTGGTCAGGGGCCGGGGGAGTGCTGGAGCGACCTTGGTAACCCTGGTCTCTGGGTCTTCTCCTGGGTGACCTGGATGTGTGTGAGTTTGTGTTTTTTTATCTGTGTTTATTTTTTGTTTTATGTTGTTTTTGTGTTTTCCCTGTTCTTGCTCTGTCTTGAGTCGGCTACCCCCAAAATGGGGATTGGGCCTGAGCATATAGATAGATAGATAGACATGTTTGTATTAATTAATTTGCATAATAAAATTGTTCGTATCAACTGTTTTGCATATGCACATTTGTCTTATTTACTGTTTTGCTCATTATAGAATTTCGTATCAACAGTTTTGCATATTCACATTTTTCTTAACTAATTTGCATATTGAGCCTCAATTTCCGCGGTAAAGTGAACGTGTCATTAGGAAGCTGGCCCAGTAATTACCTTGGCCTTGGCCTCATTAATTATGCTACTACGTTTATCTTGTTTACATATTTAGGGAGGTTATTATATTTCTTATCTATATTTTCTTGTTACTATATATTTGATTATAGTGTACTCCCTAGACCTCTATCAAGCTTAACCCCTCGAGATATATTTGTATATTTGGTCAGTAGAGAAATGTCCTGGCAAAGCTTCAGGCTCGCTATCGGTACTTTCAAAACTTCAGGCTTGTTATCGCTCGCCAATAAATTATAGATTCATAAATGGCACGATAAGTCTTAATGTTGAGAAAACAATGGGGTGAAAGGTTATAAAATCGCCAAAATAATGGGCCGAACGTCTTAAAATCTAAACAATAATTGGGCTAAACAGGAGGTAGAACAGGATCCAGAAAAACCCTATACCTCCCCTTAACTTCTTTACACGTTAGTATATTTTAATGAACTCTTTTACATATTCACCTTTCTTTTTACATATCTTCTTTTACATATTCACCTTTCTTTTTACATATCTTCTTTTACATATTCACCTTTCTTTTTACATATCTTCTTTTACATATTCACCTTTCTTTTTACATATCTTCTTTTACATATTCACCTTTCTTTTTACATATCTTTTTTTACATATTCACCTTTCCACATATCTTCTTTTTGGCTTATGTTATTTTTTTTTTGTATATATCTTATATGTATTTTAAAATATTGTACATACTAACCTTGTCCTTTGGTATTCGCTCATTAATAAAGCCACTTATTTTCCTGCGTTAATGGTACGTATATGTTTTAGCGGGCGTATATGTTTTAGCGGGCGTATATGTTTTAGCGGGCGTATATTATGTTTTAGCGAGAGAAGTAAACAGCTCGCGGGTGTAACATGAGGCACCTTTTGTAACACTTAACCCATACAGTACCGGTGACGTATTTTTCATTGTATTCTGACAACTATTAGACGAGTTTATTCAGCTTAGGAAGGACCTCTAGCAATAAATTAGGCTTCAAACCATCTCAGCCAACCCTTTTAACTACCACAGATCCTTCCTAAGCTGCACAATATCGTTTAAATGTAGCTAGAATAGAATATAACACACGTCACTGGTACTCAAAGGGTTAATAAAAGCACTTATTCTCCTGCGTTAATGGTACGTACTGTATATGTTTTAGCGAGTGAAGTAAACAGCTCTCGGGTGTAACATGAGGCACCTTTTGTGACACCTAAGGGGCAAGGGTATATTGTTTGGTCTGTTTATTTATTTACTAATTTATTTTGTTTGTTTCCTCGGTAGACCTCCATGAAGCTTAAAAATATATGTAAAATATATATAAATATAATTATATAAACAAAATTACCCGTAGACCCCCTTTCCAGATAAATATTTAAACTTTTTCAGTGGAAAAATGCTTCGGCCGAAAGCCGCCGATTCCTTTTAAGATTACAGGTTCGTTATCGCTCGTCTTGTGGATGTTATTTTAAGCTTGATAGAGGTTTAGGGAGCAAACTAAACCCCTTCGTTAAACCATTGAGCCGAACGAGTAAATTATGCTGTACAATACCGTCTGAGCTCACTTGATACTTGATCGTCTCCTGCTGATGAATGTAAGACAGCTAGTGTTCACCCCTTCTGTACCGCGACATCTTTTGTATTTAATTTCAGCAACATTTATACGGTTTTATGAAGCTTAGGAAGGGTATATAGTAGCTAAAAGATTTAATCGAGATAGTCTGTAGCCTTTTAATAGGTAGACCTCCTTCCTAGGCTGAATAAAATCGTCTAATAGTGGCCAACATACAATGAAAAGGAAGTCACCGGTACGGAAGGGGTTAAGTATAAATAGCAGTGATGATGGTGACAGTAGTAGTGATGATGGTGACAGTAGTAGTGATGGGACCCCCCCCCCCCCCAACCCCTGAGTATCCATTCCAAGTCTCCTCTCCATAGTCCCGAGGGTATAAAGGGTAGACACACAGCCAAGCCCACCACCTAAAATTTACATATATAGTGTATAGATAGATAGATCGATAAATAGATTGATATATAAATAAATAGATAGATAGACTGATATATAGATAGATAGATAGATAGATACAGGTATATATGCACGACCTTTAATATCTTCAATAACAAAAACATACCCATTCAGTACCAGACGATTTTATTCAGCTTAGGAAGGACCGCTAGCAATATAAAGGCTTCAAACTATCTCAACCAACCATTTTAACTACCACACATCCTTTCTAAGCTGCATAATATGTTCTAAATATTGCTAGACTAAAATACAACACGCGTCGCTGGTACTCAAAGGGTTAAACACCACTTAAGGGGGGTCGCCGGCTTTTTTTTTATCTTTCTCTGCTGTTCTCTCTTTCCCTGGCTTGTATCCATTCGGCCCCATTCAGCCTACTGTTTTAAGGCGTTTATCCCTATCCAGGTGTCGATTTCTTCCTGGCGAGTGATAGCGAGCCAGCATTGTATGGAGAAATCTGGCTTCGCCGGAGAAATTTTTCTATCGAAAAAATTTCAAATTTATCTTGCTGTCAAAACAAAAATATATATATATGTTGGCTCGCTACCGCTCGCCAGGAAAATATTAACACCTGGATGGGGGTAAACGTCTTAAAACAGAAGGCTGAATAGGGCCGAATGGATACAAGCCAAAGAGAGAGGGAGAGAAAGAGAAAACAAGCGAGGTGGGCTCCCTTAAAAAACATAATCCCCCCAAAATAGCTGTCCTCCTGGTAGCGAAGTGGGGGCACCTTGTATAAATCTGTATAAATGTGTCATTGTTACGGGGAGGGGGAGGATAACGGTCCTTAGCACTTACATCGTACCTCTGTGAGGACCCGCAACCCCGAATCAACGACAGCCGTCGATCAGCCATTTCTGCTGCTTCGACTAGAGTTCTTGGGTTTTTCTCCTTCAAGTTCAAAGTTAGATCACCGCCTGTACTCTTAAAGAACTGCTCCAACATCATTAACTGCTTAATTTCATCAAATGTTGTGACCTTCTCAGATCGGAGCCAGTTCCCCATAGCATCGGACAAGTCCCGGGCGTGTTCCAAAAAGGTGCTATCTCTTCCCTTAGTTACACCCCGGAACTTCAAACGGTACGTTTCTGGTTGCAATTCGTAAGCCCTCAAGACAGCCTCCTTGAGATCCTCGTACACAATACATAACCCCAAAGGTAACGCATCGTAGGCTTTAAGACCCTTGCCTATTAATCTAGAGGATACAAGTGCTGCCCATTTATTCTCTGGCCACTGGTGTTCCTGGCACTTCTTCTCAAAGCGTGTGAAAAATTCTGTTACACCACTCTCATCAAACACCGGAACCAGTTTCAATAAGTGCGAGAGAGACTGCTCATGAACACGGTTACCAGCCCCAAGTCGCTGTCCCGTTGTCTCTACTCGCGACTTCTCTACATCCATGTCGGCACAGTACCTAGTCGACTCAGCTTGGATTTTTGCTAGCTCTATGTGCTCATGACTGATAGTTTTTCTCTCTTCTATCTTGGCTAATTCTATTTGCTGCTGGATCTTAGCTAATTCGAGCTGAAGCAATAATTCTGGAGTTAACCCTTGAGGAGGTGAAGGTGCTACAATGTTTGAAATTACCGGTGGTCCTCCCAGGGGCAACCCACCCTGCCAGTCACCACCCAACTGCGGAAGCGTACCCGGGGTCGGCAAACTACTGGGATGGCTGGGAGTCGAGTGTAGGGGAAGCATGGCCGAAGGGCTCTGAGCACTCAACCCATCTCGCTCACCAGTCACCCTGCCCAGTACACACGTTATCAAGTTATCCTTGGTCATGCTGCTAGTAACCGCATGACCGATAGCCGTGGCCAGGCATTGAAGACCGTACCGATCCATACCCACCAACCGCTCGGCAGTAACAGGCCATTGCAAAAATATCCTAGCATCCCCCTCACAGTTCACCCGATTAACCCTTTCATCATACTGCTGTTCCTCAGTCTCGACATTACGTACTGTGTCTCCATTCTCCTCTGATCCGGTATAAGACATGATGCTCACAAAAATTTCTCACCACAATATTCAGAAAAGAAGCACCCCCAAACTCTTATACCTCGATATACACACACAAATTCTCGGAAATACTCAAGGTGTGGTAAACTATCAATGGAAGTTAAATATTACTAAGCTATAATGAATAAAATAAAATCAATCTAAATGAAAACTACTCTATATCTAAATTGAATTCAATCTGAAACAAGCTAATTTATATCCAAAGGTCTCACATAACAAATGTATATATAGGGTAAGGTTATAAGGGTTAATATTAGCCAGGAATTAACTCACCAATAGTTCCACGTGGCAATGAGGCAAGGGAGAACGTTTACGCAATATGGTGGTGGACAATGGGGAACGAGACTTCGGTCCCAAGACTCAAGTCAAGTTAAAGAAAGAATAAATGATTACATGGGAATGGACATGAATAATATGCTTATCTATCAGTCAGTCATGATGTCGATGAGAGCGTCGTGATGGTGTAGCTGAGTGTATTGCTGTATGTGTATTATGATTACAGGCACAAAAGCACGATCAACTGAGGGCGGAAAATTAGATGTTAACTGGTTGGTGTTCGTGAAGGCTCTGACATACCTCAAAAGCACACCTTGCTGCCTTGGCAAACCGCCAGGAGCCCAAATTATCGTACCGCATTTAGGTTGCTCTATACGATAAATTATATTAATATATACGATAAATTCATATATACTACATAAGACCATGGCAATATTGCTTAACAGCATATTAGGCCTTTTATAACTTAACTTATTTACAATCTTATAATATACGATCTACTCGTCCTACGTCGTGCTGTAGGAGAGATCGTGACGTCACAGAGACATATGAGATCACAAAAGAGTCATATTCTATCGTATTTATACGATACACTCCTCCCACAAAAAAGACCTGAACCCCACCTTAAACCTAAAGTTGCCCAGAGGCTATCTTCTGACGCCACAAGTCGACGGCGCCAGCAGCAGCGCGTCTGGGACGCGTCCCGGTCCGAGCATGATCACCATCAGTAAGAGGTGAGTCGTTCCTTTGAGAATCCTCGGACCCAGCAATAACAGGTGGAGCCTCAGATTGCAATGCGGAATCGAGCTCCAAAGCGTACAAACGTGCGATAGGACGAACAGTAGTTCCAGTGGCTGTCTTCAATAGCGCCACCCGCTCTACAGAGTCTGCCCCCTTGTATACCTCCAATACGCGGCCTAATTTCCAGTATAAACGAGGACTATCTTCTTTAATTAAAACAACTTCACCAACTGTAGGTGCCGTTGGTCTACCAGAGGGAGTAACACTCCTTTCCCTCAATGCTAGCAGATATTCACTAATCCACCGTTTCCTAAAATCCTCGATTATCCTGGATATATACTGGTATCTCTTAGACACCGCTACCTCAGAGTACAACGAGGGATCCTCTAACTCTACTATGGACTGAAAATCAGATGGAAACGCAGTCAATGGTTTTCCATATAGCAAGTGAGCTGGCGTTAATGGTAGTGGTTCTTGCAGGTCGGTGTACACAAATGTAAGCGGGCGATCATTCACGACTGCCTCTATCTCTGTGAGGACTGTCGTCAACTCACTTTTCTTTAATAGAGCACGTCCTACAACCGCTCTTAGTCCTGACTTTACTATGCCGACACATCGTTCCCACATTCCACCAAACCAAGGTGCCTTAACTGGAATGAACCTCCATTCGCACTTCTTCTCTCCCAAAAAAGTGATAACAGTAGGATCACTACTCATATCCTTTAGATATTTTGATGCTTGGACATAAGTGGGAGCATTGTCGCTAAGAATGAGTTGAGGGAATGAACGACGGGCACAAAACCGTCTGAACGCCAGCATAAATTCTTCGCTAGACATATTATCACATAGTTCTAGGTGTACCGCTCGAGACGTCGCACAGGTAAACAATAATATATAAACCTTCTCATGCTCCCTCGTCTTCAATGCCCCTGTGTAATCTAATCCTACCGCTTGGAAAGGTTCTACGTGCTTTACACGGCATTCAGGTAGAGGTGGAGCTGGTCCAGTTGCATATGGTTTACCCTTTAGTCTCTGGCATATTACACACTTTCTCACTACGCGTCGAGCTACTTGTCGAACTCTGGGTATCCACCATGTGAGACGTAAATTTGATATAATATGACATACTCCGTAGTGTTTTACTTCCCTATGTGCACGTATGATCAATAGATCAGTAACGTGATGTCTTGTTGGCATAAGTATAGGTCGGTTTGTGCCGTCTGGTACACCCGACCACTTCAGGCGACCCTCACACCTGATGAGGCCATTGTCTAGGTGCAACCGTAGTTGACGCACTATATTAGGCATTAATGTCTTATTCGAGCTTTTCAAGGATTCTAATTCATTGGAAAAGGTTTCTACTTGAACCCATTTGATCAAAGTTACTTCAGCTGCTTTAAATTCACGAGCATCAATGTTGTGACCCCTGTTGCAGAGTTGGCCCGTTACTTTAAGCTTGAGATTGGATACATATCGCAACACCCAAGCTACAACTCTGACTAGTTTATTATAGTCACCGAATCTTGCCCACTTCATGATAGGACCCGGTGGCTCATTTGGTTGGGCTGTAACTGCCACTGTTTCCAGTGGCAGAAGTCCCTCACCAACAGCATGCCATATCGTCCATTCACTTTCATGGAGCAGCCACTTTGGACCATGCCACCACAATTCGGACTTCATTAACTGGCTAGCCGTTATACCCCTAGTTATGAGATCACTAGGGTTTTCTTTTGTATTTACATAATGATAAGCAACGTCTGGCAAAAGGGCTCTAATCTCATCTACCCTATTCCGCACATAAACTGGCAGAGACTTCTTGCTATGTATCCAGTTGAGTGCGACCTGACTGTCGCACCATACATGAACGATTTCAATATTTAATTCGCTCTCGTATGCTGCGCGTACATGTTGCACCAGACGTGCTAATAGCAGCATGGCAGTCAATTCCATTTTAGGGATAGTTACCTTTTTAACCGGGGCTACCTTGGTCCGGGCTGTAACTAAATGTGCCCCAAATGAAGTAACAACATATATGGCTACCCCGTATGCCGTGGCGCTAGCATCGCAAAACGTGTGTAACGTAACGTCACCGAACGCCGCCACTTTACGAGGTATAGGTTTAGTACATAGGATGGCATATTCATTCAACAACAATGTCCCTTGGTCATTCAGGTCCTCAGGCAAACTGTCATCCCATCCTATTTTACGTCTCCAAACTTCCTGCATTAGAATCCTAGCTCTTATGGTAACAGGTAATGCTAGACCCAAAGGATCAAAAAATTGCGCAACTTTGCTCAACAGACTTCTTTTGGTGTGCGCTCCTGTCTGCTGAGCAAAAGACCTTGTTTGAAAAGTTAGTATGTCATGTTTAGGTTGCCAGATCATCCCCAAATTTCTGGACTTTTCCTGGTTAAGAGATGCCGTACCATCCACCTGTATTAAACTCTGAAGATCTTCACTATTAGTAACCCACTCGCGGAGAAATAGATGTGCATCCGCAAACAATCTGCGTGCTTGCCAGTATGCATACAACAAATCATCTTGACTATCGCTAGTACCCTTCAAATTGTCAATGTATAATCCGCGAGATAGTTTACTTGTGTCCTCATGAGTGTCAGCTAGATGTTTTCTGATTGTGGCATTTAACAAAAACTGCGAGCAAGTGGCCCCAAAGAGTACAACCCGAAAACGGTATATTATGATGGGACTTTCAGAGTCGCTAATGTCGCCGAACCAAAGAAAGCGGGTAACATCTCTATCTTCCTCCATTAGCTTGACCATCAAGAATGCCTTCTCGATGTCACTGGTATAGGCATACTTCCCCAGCCTAAACCGCAATAGATGTTGGGACAGGTCCGACACCATGGACGGACCTGTCAACAGGCAGTCATTTAGACTGGATTGTTGTCCTTGGTGGGCAGAACAGTCATACACCACCCGTATTGGTGTGGTGACGCTGTCTTTCTTTACCCCATGATGGGCCAGATAGTGAACCCTACCCTTCTTACACGGTTCCTTGACATCGACTCTCTCTATAAAGCCCCTATCCTCATAACTCCGAAATACATCGTCATACGCCTGGCGCGTGCTCGGTTCGTTAGACAATTTCCGCTGCAATGCGCGCAAGCGATCTAATGCCAAACCATAGTTGGTAGGCAGGCTTATCTCACTGTTCTTCCAGGGTAAACTAACTTTATATTGCTTGTCTGAGGCACAGTAGCACACAGACTCGTCAAACCTTTGTAGCGCAACTTCCGAGTCATAATCAGTCTCCATACGATTAATGCCTATGTGATCCAATCTCCACAGTCGTTCCAGGTCGAACTCGGCAGCCATCTTAGGGTCACTAGGTTGGGAATCCTCCCTTCCCAACTCCTCTGCCGCGGTTACATTGACTCTATATATCGAGACCGTGTCGACCAGGACCTTTGACTGTGTAGTATGCACCTTTCCGCTCATGCAGTATCCAAATTTAGTGGGGATTAAAACTACACCACACATCTTTTTAAATCCAGGGTATACTACTTCATAATAATGATCTACACCAAGTAGAACATGCACCTCACTCTGATTTCCCATGGGATCTGACAAGTTAACCCCTTTGCTACGTAATGCGTGTTCAACCTTCTTCACACCCACAGATACATATTCTGGTAGGGTGTCTACTACGATACAAGTCATAAAGTACCGGTTTTTACGATAGAAATATGAAATCTCCGCTATCTCGTAGTCTTGTTTATCAGTAACCCCTGTGAAGCCCTGTAATCGAAGAGTCTCAGCCCCTACGATTCGGTGCTTCAATCCCACTAGTACGGACCTCTTTATAAAGGAACGTTGAGATCCTTGATCTAGAAGTACCCGACAAACTTTGTTAATGTCATTACCTTCCATGGGAATCTGTATTGTGGGCAATATAGTGGTGTCTTGCGTGCTACCTAGTGTCACAGTTGTAGTACCCTCATTTTTGACGTCTTTGACTTTATCGCTGTAGGACACAACTTATCAAAGTGATGTCCTTTGCAGTGCCGACAGGGCCTAAGTATGTAGCAGTACAATTGTCCCTGCTTACATGTTCCCCACTTAGACAACCTACACATAGCTTCAATCTTTTCGCCTGTGCTAGTTTTGTCTCATTTGTTGGGATTTTATGCAGAAACTCCATTTATGTTTGTTGTTACATAGCTTACATAGAATCTTTGCAGGTTTCTTATACACACCCTCTTTCTTTACTTTAGTCCCCACTGTCTAGCTTATTGTTCCCCTCTTCTCCACATTCTCACTCCCTCCCGACACATACATTCTCCCTTTGTTCAACTGTAGATTATTGATCTCCTTGCTGAACTGAGTTTTGAACTCCCCCAGTTCAAATGATCTTACCTTATCAAGTATTGCCATAGGAAGCTTCTGCCGCAAGATAATGACTATCATTTCCTGCGTGGTAAGCCCTAGGGTGTCTAGCGATCGAGTATGGCACTCCATATTTGCCCTGAAGTTTGTCAACTCATCAACCTTATACTGTGGTTCTGCGAGCCCCAACAAGGCAACGACATGGGCCATCTTCAACTGCTCTCTATCCCCGTATGTGGACTCTAATAAGTGTACCGCTTCAAGATAACTACCACCCACTACTGCAAAACCCTCTATCAAATGTAAGGCCTCTCCTTCCATTTGTCCCTTCAGATAGTAAAACTTGCGGACATTATCCAAAGAGGATTCATGAACCGCAGATCGAAACACGTCCCAGAAAGCTAACCACTCGTTAACTTGCCCCCAAATGTAGGAAGATTGAGCTTTGGGAGGTGTACAGTCTGTTTTGGGTCAGCCCTTCTATGGGCCTCATTATCGCCTCCCTTCTTACTTGTGACGCCGCAGTAATAGGCGCTTCGCCCTAAAGACAGATTCGTCATAGAGGGCGCGATTATCACACTCTGTAATTATCTCTACCTCCCTATCATGTCAGCCACAATCACCTCACTCAGAGCCGTAATACGACCGTGGGTAGCCTGGACGTTTCTAATCTAGCCTCCAATTCCTCTAGATCAGCAGTAGTGATGAAAGTGTTTAAGTCCACTATTAGCCTATTTAATACTCCCCGAAGTCCCGCCCTTTGATTTTTAGGGCTTTGATCAGCACCCCACTAGACGGTGTCTCTTTATCGTTTTTATCCATTTTGCATGCGAGCCTATAGGCTATGTATCTAAATGTTACGTTACAAAAACAACGGCCAAATAATAGTCTAATTAAGAGACGCCAACCGGCGGACTTCTATGTTATGGAGAAAAAATAGTACACTAAATAGCAATACCTACTAATGGATCATATTGAACAAGAAAAAAATGTTAGGTGAGGTCATAATAGTCACAGAAGTCCGAAACGGAAAAGAAAATTACTGGGGAAAGATGATGGGTGGGATGCAGGACTTAGGCAGGCACAACGATGTGACCCTGCATTCCGGCTCTAACCATCGCTTGGCTAGCCTTGCCAGTTTATCATAGAGTTGTTCCTGCATCCTGTTATATGTCCCCTTGTTCATTGCCTTAAAATCCCTTACTGGTAGCTAATTCCCCGGGTCTGGGCACCAATGTGGTAAACTATCAATGGAAGTTAAATATTACTAAGCTATAATGAATCAAATAAAATCAATCTAAATGAAAACTACTCTATATCTAAATTGAATTCAATCTGAAACAAGCTAATTTATATCCAAAGGTCTCACATAACAAATGTATATATAGGGTAAGGTTATAAGGGTTAATATTAGCCAGGAATTAACTCACCAATAGTTCCACGTGGCAATGAGGCAAGGGAGAACGTTTACCCAATATGGTGGTGGACAATGGGGAACGAGACTTCGGTCCCAAGACTCAAGTCAAGTTAACCCGTACAGCCCCAGCGACGCGTCTGACGCGTCGGCGATGTATGTAATGCACAGCCCCAGAGACGCGCCTGACGCGTCACCCTAATTGCCCGACCGTAACCTCAGGTGTAGCCACACAAGAGGGCTCAGATTTGTATGGGAACTGTGTACGTATCCCACCCCAACCGTGCCAATGGTTGAAAACTCTCAAAGTCCACGTGCGTGCGCGTGAGGCCGCAATAACCTGTTTTTTTGGGGTAATTGCCTTCAATTTTTTACTCTTGTAAAATACGTTTTAGGGGGCTCTGTAGGACCATGTTTTAAGCTTTTTGAGCGGTTTTTCGTGGTTTTTCCTTCATTTCAAACCATTCGCTATTGTTTCTGGAATAAAACCATTTTTTGAAACCGGCCGGGGTCTGGTGAACAAACATTACAAAACTAGCCGGGGCTCCACGGTTAAAGAAAGAATAAATGATTACATGGGAATGGACATGAATAATAATGCTTATCTATCAGTCAGTCATG